>CABFPE010000606.1:280609-300688 GCA_900660155.1 Hofstenia miamia | reverse complement strand
AGTTTTATGATGTGATCAATTGTCATTTTTACTGGAATGTTTGTAAACAAAGATTTAACATCATAACTAACGAGAAATTTATCTTCTATATTTGAATCAAAAGAATTTGATAATTTGGAGAGAAAATCAGGGGTGTCTTTCAAGTTGTATTTGGTTGGAATATAAGGTTTCAGTAACTTGTCAAGCCATTTTGTCAAATTTATATTTTGAAAATTCGTTGTTGATAGTATAGGTCTCATTGGAGGATTCGTTACATCTTTATGAATTTTTGGGAGATCATACAGTCGACAAGGTTGTGAACCTGTACTTCTGAATTTTTCATAAAGTTCTTTGCTCAAATCCCCATTCTTCTTGATTTCTAGGAGTTTTTTATTAAATTTCTCTTCTTCTTTAATAAATTTTAATGAAATATTAGTGTTACATTCACTTTCAAATTTTGTTTTCTCATCTAAAATTGCTTCCATCTTAGTTGTGTACAACGACTTATCCATTACTATAATTCCATTACCTTTATCAAATTTGGATATATATATTGAGTTATCTGAAGAAAGTTCTTTTAAGGATCTAATTAGAGTTTTTGCTTTTCATGGTATTTGAGGTTGCTTAAGATAACTGTCTAGGAGTTTTTGGATATCTCTACGCCAGTTTTCACAATCATTTGAGATTTTTTCATTGTGAATTAGATTATNTATATATATATATATATACAGGGTCCCCATAAGTCTTTAGACAATTTTAAAAATTCATTAATATTACAACTGAAGTTGGAAATCTCCGAAATGTTTAAATACTATCAAGTAAATAGTCAAATTTTTATTCAAAGCATTAATATATTTCTATATGAGCCCCATTTGTAGCACGGAGGACATCTAAACGATATTCAATTTCAGTCTATGTCCTGCATAACATTTCTTCATCAATTGTCTTCACAGCAGCAGTTATTCTTTCCTTAAGATCACTTATGTCCTTTACTTTGGTGCAGTAAACAACATCTTTCACGTAGCCCACAAGAAAAAATCCAAGGGTGTTATATCCGGGGAACGAGGGGGGCAAAGTATCGGGCCACCTCTTCCAATCCAGCGAGTGGGAAATTTTTTATCCAAAAATTCACGAACTTTTAATCCCCAATGAGGTGGTGCTCCATCTTGCTGAAAAAGAATATGTGGCCGGAATTCTTCTAATTGTGACCTCTGACTTTGACTGGCCGAATCTTGATAGCACTTCTTAAATTTTTTAATGAATTTATAAAATTGTCTAAAGACTTTGTGGACACCATGTATAATATTTAATTTTGAAAATTTTGTGACCATGAATTTTTTAAATCTTTCACTTTTTCGAAAAATTTACTAAAATAATTCCATTATTTAGAGGTAAAAAATTGCAGATAATGCTCTCTAGAAAACTTTTGACATTCACATCTGCAATCAGTGTGTTTGTATTTCCTAATATTTGCATGTGTAATGAATGTAGACACTTGCATTTTAACATTTTCACGTTGTCAAAGATTTGGAAGTCTTTTACCAGTCTCATTGTTAGCATTAATGTCCACATTGGCTTGAAATACGTGGTTTAAATAGTAACACTTAATTTACAGGAAAGAATAATAGGAAGTGAAAACAGGAAATATAAACACTGTAATAAAATTTGTGGAAAGATACAGAAATATTCTCTTTTAAATAATATCTACTCTATATTTTCAAAACTTATATTGTATTGCACTAATGAATTTATTTATAATATAACGGAAATTCTAAATAATACTGTGGACTATGATCTAACTTTAATTTTTACATGTGTTTAATAGAATCATATATAGTCATAAAAATTTAGAAGTATTTTCAATTTTCAGAAATTAATTCTACAGTGTATTTGATACTTTTATTCATCTTTTCTAACGCTATGAGCAAAATTAAAATTGTGGTTTGTTGATGCATTATTTTATTTTGTAAATAATCAGGTTATTGATGAAAAAATACATCTCAATTGAAGTATTGGAAATTTTTTCTTTTAATAGATGGAAAAAACATGAATTATCTCATTGTTGCAATGGTCTTAATGCTTAGACTTAGTGCAAAAAATAATAGTAATCATTAATTGCTAGAGTAAGCCATATTAATGTACTACAAAAGAAACATATGATAGCATGGTTAATTAACATGTAGAAAAAATTCAAGCGGCAAAAATTTCATGAAAATTTAAGACTAAAAGACATACTAAATCAATATATAACAAATATATGGTGTCAACTAATATATTAGTTTGATGAGCTAATGGAAAGGTATATCACATTAAAAAAATATATGAAGAGCTTGATAAATGATAGGTTTTACCTTAACTACCAAGGAGATATTAAGATGCCAGAAAAGAGATGCAATGCAAAGGCAGATGAAGTGGGAGGATGAGAAAATTATTACAAAGTTTGCAAATGAAGGAGTTTCTAAAAAATGCTTGCTCATTGTGGCATAATTTTCTAACAAGAAGAAACAAAAAATAACAATAAAATGTGATTTATTTATTGATTCATTTCTTTTGCAAATTAACCTATTATCCCTTCTGATTGATTGTAAAATTTTAATGCAGTAACGACAAACCATTTATCAGCAAGTCATTTGCAAAAGAGTGATAGGACCAAGTCATATTATGTTATTTATAGTGTATAATAGTGATGTTGCATAATTAGCAGACGAGGGAAATGTAAACAACAAGAAACAGGTATTTAATAGATGTTTATTTGTTTGTGAAAAATTTATATAAATATCATGTAACCAAGTCAGTTGATGATGAATTAACTTTCACCAGATTTTTTTCTTGTATTTTATATTCAGGTTTGATTATTAATGCAAATGGTAACTAAATTGTTAGAGCACATGAGTGGTTCTTGAGTGTTGAAGGATCTTTGGAGCCACTAAACACTCAGCCATTCATCATGTGGTGAGGCTGGTAGCTCAGAACGAAAGTGTGCTCTTAGGCTAAGTGTAGGCTTAGGGATTTTTATCATTTAGCTTTCCTACAGATCCATTTCAATAAATAACAAATTGTCAACAAATAGCTTGAAAGCTTCCCTTAGGCTAACCATCTGTTTTAGATCCAAATTCTGACGGTATTATAATAAACTTTATTATACATACGAGGTGCCTACGAGCGCCAAAATTTATTACATGTGTGAAGTGATTAATAACTCAATAACCCTTCATACTGACTTATCCATTGAACCTAGAAGCATTCTGTTTCTGCTGACGGTATTGATTGTTCACATGTATTTAGTAGAATTATTATAGTGTAGTCAATTGTAAATATTTATTTCCCCGCATGTTTGTTACTGATGATGATTTTCAGAATCGAAACCAGTCTATATTTTTCATAGCGTTTAAAAATGAATATNTATATATATATATATATACATATAATATTTATATATAAAATATATAAATAACAAATTAATCACTATTTTTTTAAATATAATTTACTTGCTCAGATTTGCTTTCTTAAAATAACATGTGCATTTTGTCATGGTTAACAACTACATGTAGAGGCCCTTCATATGTTGTTACAAGATTTGATTCTCATATTATAAAGGAGTGCTGCAGACAAATCCATTTTTAAGGAAATCACAGTATCAACAAATTATCATCACAATAAGATAAACATTTTATGTGATTTTCAAAATGTTGTTAGACATTAGTGTACATGCAGTGATGTAACAGTTTGGATATTAGAACAGAATTATTTAGAAGACACCTCTCTGTAATGTAATAATTTTACATTTTGGATGCCTTTTGTAATTTATTAATTTTAAATTTTTACATATTTTGAAGATACTAGTACTTTTCTATTAAATTTTGGACTGCCTAGTGAAGAAAAAATCATCAAGTATATTATTGCTTGTATTAATCTTCTTAAATGAATGAGTTGGTATAAATTATAGAAATTGAAAATAAAAACCTTTGAAATATAAAATTTACAATTAAAAGACAAATGCATCTTAAAAGGTTTTTTTACTAAAATAACAAAAAATAGAAAATAAAGAATATAGTGACTGAATTCTAGTTAAGAAATTTTATTGTTATTTATAAAGAAATATAAATTTATGTAAATGGGAAATCTTAATAATGCTGAAAAGAAAATTTAAGAAGCAAAAATATTCTAAAGAATTTTTAGAGTGTATTCTAGGCTTTTTGTCCTGCAAAAAATATACATTTTTGAAGAAATTTAAATTAAGGTTTTCATCTCAAGTTATTCATATAAATGTCAACTCACGGATTTGTGAATTTCACAAAAATGAAGTAATTGAAATCAATAGTCTACAATATTTACTGAGTGAAATTTTCAAGATTCACAAAAAGATTTTGATTTCTCTCATTGTGATTATATCATGGATTTAAATTAGATATGATCTATACAAAACAATTATGAAAATTATAGAGGTGCATTTATTAAAATAATGCTATTAGATTTTTTTATTGCAAATTAAAATTTGATTTTAATAGGGATGTTTTCATGATTCAAGTTTCTGGATTCAAAAGATAAAAAATCCTTTTGCAGCTTGCTCAATTTTCATTGGCTGGTGAACATATATAAGATAAAACTCTAATAAAGATGTACATTTGTTCAAAGTCTACATTCATTAAAGGTGATTTTATATATCTTGTGCAAAGCAATATATTATGTTGTTAATCACAATATTAAATACTAGAATTTAAACTCTGCCGTATGCTTTTTAATTGTTCTATCAAAATAAGCCATCTTAATTCGTGCTAATTCATATTCACATACTTCATCAGGTGATGCCTATTTAGTAATAATAGTATACATACAATATCTACTACTAAATTGTCAAAATTCACTCAAATTAAAATTTTAGTTAATTGTGCAAGCATTTTTAAAGAACCACAGCCAGCATAGGCACCTACAAACATGTAGATACTCTAATTAAATTTGCATGTGTAACACTTTTTAATTCTTTTTGTATTTTCTACTTTGAAGTGCACTTTAAAAAATAATGTTAATTAGTAATTACATTTCTAGAAGTAATAGATTTTTTGTAGTAATACTACACATAGTGAACTTGACGACATTTGTAGGAAAATTAGTACAAATGATAGCTGAAAATTTCTTTCTGTTAAAAAGAGCAAATTAAGGATAATGATATATTTATGAATAATATTTGGTAATGAAAAAGATGTATTTAGATTATACAGAATTCAACAACATGAAGTTAAATATTCTAATTTTAATCTGTTTTCAAATGCTTTCAGTACTGACAATGGTTGACAGTATTCAAGAGGAGGGGCTTGCTGAAAGCTACACAAAGAGATTTAGCCAGAATGCACAACATGTAAATATTAGAAAACGACTCAGTAACTCTCAAAAAGGTCGTATTAGGAATGGATAACAATGGGTTAAATTTTTCAAACAGCATAGAACTCAGTGTAACATGTAATGAACATAATAAATATATTTATCAACTTCTTCATTTTGAAAACAATATATATCTTAAAACTAATTTAATACAAATTTAAAATATCAACCTTTCAATGAATTATAGTGAGTGTATTTGAATTTAACAAATTAAGGCCAAATGATTTTTTTTCAATTTTGATGGATTCCTGAGACTCTTTCTTGAAGTTTTACAATTTTGTTTTTAACGAAATGATTGGTTAATCATTTTAGAAACAAGTTTTGTAAAATAATATAATTTACTAGTGCTTAAATTTTGGAAATATAATTTTGGTTGGCTTCTTAATATAAAATATTTGCAAGAGATAATGCCACTATTATGATAGTAATTTTTTGTTATTGTGGAGAGATGTAGCATTTCAAATTCTTATTTCCTAATTTTTTAAGCAATATATTTGCTTGAATTATATACCTGTTTAAATCCATACTTATATGATACATAGAAATAATAATGATAATGAATCTGTAAGTTTGTTTACATATGTGGTAATCAAAATGGAAGAAATGCATAAATTTACTTAGATTTCTCTGATTAAGTCTATGTGATTACGAATTTAATTTTAAAAATTAGTAAGTAAAGATATATATATATATATATATGTATTGTATGATTATTATTGTTATTGCAAGTGGCTCCCCTAGATATATGCTAAACATAGTCCATACATCAAATCACATATGAATTCCTGGGAGACCTGGCTCTTCACCATTTCAATGTGTATTTCATCATTTTAAATATGTATTTTATATTTTCAAATTCCATTTAATATTCTTAAATATGCATTTTATATTTATATATGCATTTCATTTGCTTAATTAGTTGTGTTACATTTCAAATATCAAGTTACTGACTTATTCTTGGATAAGGTCATTGGAAATTGAGCATAAGAAAAAAGGTAGCAATAAGCCTTCTAAGGTTACCAAAGATATATTAAATTTCCTTAAAAATCATTTTTTAAGAAAATGCTACTATATTGCTAAAGCAACTAAAACAGCTAATATTTCAAGAATATCATGTGGTACATCCATTGATAACAATTTCTGTATACTATTAAGATTCTGTACATGCGACCTACAACAAATTAACACTGAAGAAAATAAATAATATATAACTATGTGCATTCACTAACTCGATATATTCAAGATGGAAAGCAAATAATGTTCACAGATGAGACCAATTTCAATTTATATATAAAATGAAGAGTTGGAAGATGAAAGGTTGGTTTTCCTGTTGTAGTTAATTTGGCCCAAAAATTCTGTTGATCATATCAATATTGGCAAATGGAGTGTCTAAAATGGATATACAAAGAGAATCACATATTGCTGATGAAGGAAATAATTGGCTGAATGGCGTTCTTGAAGAATTTATTAAATTTTATGGTGTGGGCTTCACCAGAAAAATAGCTAGTGAATGAACTGACTGAATCTGGCTCCCAATTCCAATGAGCTAAAAAGCATTTGTATTACATCTTTGCAATTATATATTGCAGATTCAGAAATACACAGATATTCCATATAACATAGTGTGATCAAAATTGATTGCAAAAAACTAAATATCATCTGATTCTAACAAAAAATGACTCACTTTAAAGCTGCATATGGTACATTTTATATTTCAAATAAAAAATTACAATTTATTTAAATTAGACCCTCTAGGTGACCTCCATTTACTGACTTAAATTTCTCGAATCTGACTCATGTTGACATGCAGGCTCTCTTTATCATATTTTCAGACAGATGTTAATCAAACTCACCAACGATCTTCTTAAGCTCTTGTACATTCAAAGGCTTACATCTGCACACATGCTGAAGGGAATTGTCCCAGAAAAAATCTAGGGGGGTTACCATCAGGTGAACAGGGGGTCATATGATGTCTGTCTTATTACTGATGACACGCCCTTCCTCATTAATAAGCATTGGTTGAGTAAGGTTGTTTGGGGTTTGGCACCATCCTGCATGAAATATATCTGATTTTTGGTAGCAATAGATCTCACAGCTGGCTAAATCTTGTCTTTTAGTAGATCATTATAAAACAATTTGATTACTTTTTGCAATGTAAACACAGAAGTAAAAGTGATATAAACAAATTTTTGGAGGATTTAGTTAAAATTGGTTGCGTGATTTTAAAATATCCCATATTCAGCTTTGAAAAGAGACCAAGCAATGAAAAATTGAACAACATTTAGTGTGTTTAATAAGCGTTTGGTTTTTGCAACAAATCTTGATATATGTCGAACTTCTTAACAGTATTAAAATTGCTTTTAGCAAAATACACATATATTTTCCAATCCTTTTTTAAATATTTTTAAGTTATAATATTTATTTAATTTCGATTGGACCAGCAAACAAGCACACAAAAGGAGCATTTGACAGATTCATAATTGGATCAAGAAGATTTGAAGTAATTGTTGTTAGATTAAAAAGTTCAAAAACAGTTAAACATTCCACTTTTTCTTTTCATTTATTTTTAGTAAATTACTATTTTAGAATGTATACAATCACAAATTGTATTGAAATCAGAAAACATTTTTTAAATATCAATCAATGTTCTTAATTTTAATTTCAGAGAAATTACGTCATTTGTAAACTAGTGAGCATTGGCACAAGAAGCTAAAAAATATTTGCAAAAATTTCTTGATTTATAGCCAATGCAAAGTCCTGGATGCAGTTGAAAGAACGATTATTGTATTATATTGTATTTTTTATAATTAATAGTAATATGTATTGTAACAAAACCTCGTGTAAAATACTATAAAAAATAGTCAGTGTAAACCAGTAAATATATGAACTTTAAAATTTTAGTTAGATTCATTTTCATAAGAAATTTTAAATTGAAAACTTTTGTATCTTTCCAAATTATGCAATATTCAATTTCCTATTGTATATTGATAGACTAGCCATAATTTCTGGGGAATAATGCGGGATAAACACAAAATTATGAATGAAATAACTGGAAGAAAAGCCAAAGACCTGATTTTGGCAAATTTATATCCCACATTTATAAGCATTAATATTGCATAATGAATTATTGTAGAATCTCGCCAACCTTCATACTATTAATTATTGACTTAATTTAGGAGCTGCTATAACAATTATTCCCTCCTCTGATAGTACGGTAGGTGACAGACTCCATTCTCCATCTCTCTTCTTTCAGTTCTTTCGTTTAGCCGTTAAATAATTATATTATTATCTGATCAACTAACATTGATACGAAACTAACGACTATTACTTTAGATCCAAGACACGAGACAGAGGGTACAAAGTACAGGGTACGCTTACCCGACCTGCAGCAAAGCACAAAAGAGGAATTGAAGAATTACGCTATCACAAGTATTTCCATGCGATACTGGCACATCGATAGAGACACCAACCACAACTTAGATGACTCAGTGTAATGGAATAGTGTGTACAAATACAATGGTGATAATGTGTGATACCTTACTAATTTAATGTATTGATTGTTCTTGTTATCAATGAGTTTATTTAATAAAGGAATCTCGCAACCGTGATGCAGTAGCTTGTTATGAGTTCGTACATATAATAACCTTACATATAAATAGTTACATGCTGGCCTAGAGTACATGCGAACAATCAATACGGTCAGGGGAAAAAGTATGAATTGATTGTCCGTCAGTCTACTAGTAGTCATACGTAATAACCAACATCCAAGATAACACAAATAGGTCTTGTGATTTCCTAGTTTCCTTGATGTAAACAGATCTACTAACATAATGTAATAAGACTTGTAAAATGAACAATGAATGATAGGAAAGCTAATACAAGTAAAAGCCCCTATTCCTACACCTAACCTAAGAGCCTCTTGGGTAAGCACTGGCNCAGTTCTGGTAACCCTTTACATATATGAGAAAACAGATCATATTTAGAGTACGTACTCTCTCTTGAACTAAGTTTCAACAGTTTCTCAACCTGTGACATATAGTTTCGTAAGTCTTCTCATTTGTTCATTTTTAAACTATTTAACAACATAAGATACTGGCTTTTGAAGCTCTTGTCATCATAATATCATTGGTACTCTCCAATCAATTTTTTGTAATCTGATTTAGTTTCTAAATCCAACACTAAATAATGCTGGTAAGCTGCTCCTCCTAGATATAAAGGGAATCGCGCCGCTGCTTGCTTTTGTATGACTTTCCTCTCCTTCATGCTCATTTTGAACATTTGAATCCATTCCTTAAATGTAGGCGAATAGCTATCCACTCGCCCTGTAAATTTTAGGAGTATTGCTTTACATGCTGGTGTCTCACTATCTTCTTCTTCCAATAATATTGTTTTGTCATATATCGGCTTTATGTCTGTTGTACTCTTATGTAGAATCTCGCCAACCGTCATACTATTATTTATTAGCTTAATTTAGGAGCTGCTATAACAATTATTTCCTCCTCTGATAGTATGGTAGGTGACAGACTCCATTCTCCATCTCTCTTCTTTCAGTTCTTTCGTTTAGCCGTTAAATAATTATATTATTATCTGATCAACTAACATTGATACGAAACTAACGACTGTTATTTTAGATCCAAGACACGAGACAGAGGGTACAAAGTACAGGGTACGCTTACCCGACCTGCAGCAAAGCACAAAAGAGGAATTGAAGAATTACGCTATAACGAGTATTTCCATGCGATACTGGCACATCAATAGAGACACCAACCACAACTTAGATGACTCAGTGTAATGGAATAGTGTGCATGAATACAATGGTGATAATGTGTGATACCTTACTAATTTAATGTATTGATTGTTCTTGTTATCCATGAGTTTGTCTAATAAAGGAATCTTGCAACCATGATGCATTAGCTTGTTATGAGTTCGTACATATAAATAATTACATGTGGGCCTAGAGTACATGTGAACAATCAATACGGCCACAGTGAAAGAGATGAATTGATAGTCCGTCAATCTACTAGTACTCATACGTAATAAACAACATCCAAGATGATGCAAATAGATCTTGTGATTTCCTATGATCCCTGATGTAAACAGATGTAATATCATAATGTAATAAAAGGTGTAATATGAACAACGAATGATAGGAAAGCTAATACGAGTAAAAGCCCCTATTCCTACACCTAACCTAAGAGCCTCTCGGGTAACCACCAGCTATACACTGCACCCGTTAACTGGATTCATGAACCACCGTCTAGAATACCTGAGAGCTCGAACGTTTAGCTTTCCATTGTATTAAGTAAAATAACCTGATACAAAAAACGTAAAGTAAATCCAGTAAATTAGATTCATCAACAAACTGATCAACTACACACTTTTTATAGTAAAAGAATTAACAACAATCAAATATTTAACTAGTACCTGCTAATTCCAGTTGTTTACAATTCCGAACGTTTTAATTTCTGTTTGTCTGCTGATTACGCAGTTCTGCCTTAATTAGCAGTAGCGATTTAGTCTAGTGCCGTTTTGCCAAATTAATTAATATCAAAAATACTGCACTATAAATTTACAAAATAACTAATTAATCTTACTCATATGTTTTTACAATTATTATTTTATTTAATATTCAGTCTTGGTTTCTTCTTCCTTTTTTCTCAATTTGACCACATATGATAAGATTACGATTATGTTACATTATTCTACTTATATTGAATAAAAATTGTATTACTTTATATAAAGGAAAATGCATGTTAATTTAAGCAACACTAAGTCACAAATCAGAAATTTATTTGAAATAACACTAACTCACAAAAATCAATCACTTATACAGGGATGCATTCAGAAACATTGACTTTTGTGTTTGACATTTTGTATTGTTCATTTGAATGAACTTTCTTCAGAAACTGTTTATTATTTCTTATATTTGGGTAAAACTCACTTTTGAGTTTGCAAATCAATAAACCATCTACTGTTGACTTCATCATACTCCTTTCATCATAGAAAAAGCTCTTTCAGCAAAAACTGAAGTTCGTGGTAGACAAAACACATATTCCATTACTTTTTAAAATTGACCACAGATATATTTTGATCTTTAAAATATAGGAAAATTAAATCATCTTGCATTCTCCATTTTTAACTAGAGCTTTGAGAAATTTTTTGCCTCTATGTGGAATGAAGACATTATCTCGTCTTTCTCTCAAGTTAGTTTTCAATTTATGAATTTCCAACACAATATCAGTTGAAGTTGTGTTTGTTTTTTCCATTGTTTTTTTAAACAAGCCCAAATGTCCATGAACAAACTTTAAAAAAATTTCTTCACATTTACTATCAAAAAATCTTTTTATCAACGCAGGGCAACAATGTTCTTGGAAGCAAAAATATGACTTCAGTCCTTCCTAAATTTGAGGAATTCTCTCTACAGCAGGTATAATTATACATAACGATTTTTGTTACATTTAATATTTTTTAACCACATACATTTTAAAATTTCTATATTTTTAACTAGTAGCTTACTGAAACTATGAATTATACACATCGATTTTTGCTTTGTTGTACCATTAGAATGATATTAACTGAATATGTATTAAATGTTTCAGGTCAAAGCAGAGTTTATACCACGGTTAAGCGATTTTTTAGACAATGTTTTTCACCTATAAATTATTATTTCATAATTTTCTCAAAATTCTTGGTGATCCGTCTTCTAAATACCATGCGCCTATATTTATTACATCTGAATAATACACTATTACTGGCATTTGTACGTTTAGAAGACGATTTCAACATGGAGTTGACTAATTTAATGATGGGAAATCATATTCAGTGAAGGGGAATCGAGTGCATAGCAATATTCCAACTAGAAGAACAGTGAATTGCCTGGAAAACGCACTCTCATTTTTATGGCAACTACACAATACAATGGAAAAGATATCAACAAGACTGTGGTAAGAGTCATAAACTAAATAAACTGAAAAACAGGCAAAGTCGACAAAAGATTTGACAGTCAGCAAATGTGTATATCCCCTGAAAATCCATATAAACCAAAAAAGAAATGCAGAGAAAAGATTGTTGTGTAAAATTAATATCATAATAGTGTATTAATAAAAGCATGTATAAATCCTACTAATTGTGTCGCATGTATAATTTATTCGAAAAACAAATTGCCTTTATCATGTCAGTCTATATTTCATATGCCTGTAATGTTTAGGTATTGCAAATATTTTCTATCTTGTTTTTGAAAATGAAAGTCTATACTTCACACATCTATAGTGTTTGTTTAGTGAAGTATTTTCCCGCTTTGTATTTGGATATTAGTAGAAAATGAAAATGGGTTTTGCATCTATCAATTATTTTCCTTAAAACATGGTTTTACATGTTTAATATATTGTTGCAATAAACACGTTTTAAGTCAAACTTGCAATCAAAAATATCAGTTTGACTAAATCCTAGGAATCAAAAATCACCACATTGGTTCAAAGAAATTGTAAAAAAATTAATTTGCTCAATTTAGTTTTGTCAAAAATATTTTGCCACTAGATGACGTCTAATAGAATAAGTCCATTTTCCCATGGCAAATAGCTATAGGTGTTACGCGAACTTCAGGGTGCCCCAATGAGACCTCCTCCTGCCCGTCTCTTACTACTAAACTTTCTTGTAGTCAATTTCCATAAATTCACAGAATTATTTTAGCTGGGTAAGACACACAGCATATATGTAAAAATATTTGTAAATCTTAACCACCAAGCATTCCACTTCAATAAGAAGAACATCAACTGCAGTTTAAATACAGTTATGCACAATATGAGCACCAACAATATTTAGGCCTACTTTTTTTTCAAACAGCTAAACACATTGTTTTCCTCTTTCGGTTTACCCTTTTTAAGTTTGTGTTGCAGATATCACCACAGTAAGCAACATTTTTTTGTGTTAAATCATTCTTCTTCAAAGTTGACACTAAGCCATTTGTTGTAATATCAGCTGTTTGATGCATTTGCGGTAAGAGCCTTTAAATCATTCTTTAATTCTTCTGCTGCTAATGGAACAATTGCTTTCAAAATAATAGCTCGAGTTTTTTTCTAGCAGAAGAAAACTTGGGCTCAAATGACTTTCCAATGAGTCTAGAAGAGCAATGAGCAGTTTTAAAACTTAAGTTATGAACTTCACTGTGGTATGCAAATGTTGCTTCTCAGGCAGCAATTAAATGTCGCCATTGTCTAGCAGTCTTTTTAAAAAATTATCAAGTCTGACATTTTCAGCAGCTACTTGTAAATTAGCTTCGTGTTTGACACTTTTTGTATGATCTTTTATCTCTGAGCGACCACCATGGGAAATGGAAAACTCAAGCAAGCAGAGTGTACATTTGACTGCATGGTTTCTTCCATGCACGATTTTTAAGAATGGATAATCTGCTTGCAACTCACTGTTGAATGTGAATTTTCGCTTAATACCTTTAGACATAGTTGCAAATTAAAAAGGTTAAATTTTAAAAATATTGTGAAACTTTTGTAATAGGTGATGATGACCTTCAACAAAGCATTACTGTAGAAACATTTCTAGTTCGATGACGATTAAGAAAACTAGACTTAAATTTTTTAGGTTGACGGTTTTTGATTTTAAAGGTTTCCTAAACTCAAATGGCTTTTGCTCAAATATAATATGCTTCAAAACACTTTTGGTTGGAACAACTTGATACCAATCTACTACAGTTAAAACATAGATAATTTCCTTCTAATAATTACTACTGAACAGCAACTGCTGAACTCTCTTTAAATTTCTACCTGCTGAGAACTAGTTTTTTTGCAGCATAGGCTAATCAAAGAAGCCTTTCTAAACCACTTTAATTAGCGCTTATATATGAAAAGAATCTATTCACCATATTGTTTGCCTACTATATCACTCTACAGTATCTCAAGTTCTAGACTACTTTCAGCATCATATGACTCAAACAAAACAAAATGAATGTTATTATGTCTTCTCCAACTCCAAGCATACCTACAAGTGCTTCGGATTCAACAATTTTATTGAAGTCAATAGAATAATGACGCAAAAAACGCCACTCATTATTCCCTAACTAAAGAATATCTCACCCTATGTGCGATATTTTACTTAACATAATAAGCTAAAAAAATTAAAATATTAAAGTAACCCTAGAGTTAAAGCAAAGTTGCCTTTTGGGACGGAATTATTTCGTCATTTTGCATCAGCTTGGAGTTAATTTTAAAAATTTCATTAAAATAAAATGTAGGGGCATTTTGCTAACTGGGATAGATGTTTAAACCGGGACTACTCGGCAAACCGGGACGTATGGTAAGTCTATATATCAAAAATGCAACATATATTAAAATAAAACACTAATTTAGTAAAACAATAATAAAAATACACCTATAATTCTTATGTATGCTAATTTTTCCAAGAATGCTTTGGATGTGCTAGGAATTTCTCTATAGTACGTAATACTTTCTTGATTATATCCTAGTACACTCATAAAAATATTTTTTTGTATTTAAGAAGATAATATCTTGAAATTTAATGCAGTTATTGAAACACTAAACTTAAGTGAATAATCTCTCGAAGTATTACTCTAAAAATTACATCTTAATATCATGAAAATAATTTTTTGTTTAATATTAAAGAGACTTATGTATAGAAAATATTAATTTTGAAAAAAATAACTTTTAATTAGGCAATTAGCACAATTCAACAGGTTATGAAAGTGGCAGTGCATGAATTTTCCAAAATAGGTAGGCAATTTCATTTATGTAAACCATATAATTAAATGTAGTGAATTGCCCTTGAATATAAAATATTAACAATTTCAAAATAAAGTTGGCATTTGTACATTTAATAAGGTAATGACCTCATAATTAATTGTACAAATATATTTTTTGAATGAATATAAATATATACTTACAGTAAACTAATATTACTAATTATTATACATTTGAAATTCCATGTTGTAATTATGCATAAATTATTCAAAGTATTTTCAATTCGAAAATACTGTCTAAGAAACGCAAAGTTAATTTTCTATTTTCACATTAAAAAATTGACTTACTATAAGATAAGATTTTTTTCTGAGAGTGTAGGTATCTATATAAAATTCTAGGAATTGCAAAGAAATGGGATTTTTAGGATTTTCTGGGAATTATTAATATTCTATTAGGATTAACACGAAGGTATTCTTTGATCAGGTTGGGCCATGAGTCAGTGCTAGGCGGGTCATGTCGCTGATCTTTGTGAGAAGGGTCGGGTTGGGCTGTGGATCATTGGTAGACAGACTGCACTGTTTGATATGTCAAAATAGTGAGCCATTTATAATCCTGCCCGCAATGTATTAGGGGAATTTTGGCTTTGGTTGAGTTGGTCAACATATCCTAACATAGGCAGCAATTCAGTATTCAAAGTGATCTCCTATGAAAGAATTGTTACTGAAAAATTTTGTATATATGCTAGCAAATCGAAATTAAGATTTCCCTTTATCAAACTTTTTAGGAAGACAACCTTTTGCAATATTTTAGGCCTAATGACGAAAATGATGTTATTTATAGAATTCAATGGAATCAATCTTTGATGAATTAAAATTACTTTTTTGCAATCCCTAAATTTGCCATTTTTTTTGTTCAACTTTCCTCAACTCATAAGCTAAGACACTATTTCGAAAAACTTTGCCATAAACACACATACTTTGCTCTGAACAGGGTTGCTTCCGAAATATTGGTATTGGAAATGGTCCGTGCTTGGGTCTTGGCTGTATGGAGCAGGCGAGGCTTGTGCCGAATTTGGATAATACAATTGTATTGAATATGCTTTTCCAGAAGTTTTAATTATTTTCAGGGTTGTATGTAGAAATGAAATTTTCTATTTCATTCAAATGCGTTCATTTCAAAATGTAAAAATGAAAATAAAATGGGAATAGAAATAATTGAATGGAATGGAAATATATTGCAAACTACTGGAAATATAAATTCAAAAATAAGAACATCCTAATCCTAATTAAAATATTAATTAAAATATGAATCAAAACAAAATTTATTTAAATATAAATTGATATTATATAATATATTATATAAGATCATATCCCGCGTCAACTGAAACCATGTCCCAATTTAAAACTTTATCAACACTAGTGGTACTTGAAACTATTATGTATAAGCGTAATACAACATGTGAACTTGATCCTATATTGACAAATATATTGAAGCATGAAGAAGTTCTTAATGGAATACTCCCCTCCTTAACTCATTTGGTTAATCTATCGTTAATTACTTTCCCTGATTGTTTGAAGACATTTTTAATTCGACCTTAGTTGAAGAAAAAGACCTAGGACATCAGTCAGCACTCTAACTATCGACCAGTAGCGAACCTATCATTTCTTTCTAAATTAATTGAATAATCTACAGTGAAACAATTAATTCCATTTTTAGAATGAAATAGATTGCTTTCAAAATGCCAATCTGGATACAGGGCTAGCCGATCTGTGGAATCTGATCTTCTTCGGGTCAAAAATGACCTTCTTCTCACACTTGATCGCGGTGACTGTATCGTCTTGTCTTTATTAGGCCAGACAGCTGCTTTTTGACACTATTACTCAAGTACTATTATTAAGGATACTCCAAGAAATTGGAATAATTGGTTCAGTACTTAACTGGTTTAAAACATACTTATTCAATCGGAGAAAATATGTTCAAGTTGTAAATGAATGCTCTAGTACAAAACTTATCTCATGTGGGGTACCTCAGGGCTCACTACTTGGCCCTATATTATTTATAGTCTACAATTCTTTCATTGGCTTTTTTTCTCTGAGAAAGGGATATCCCACCACATGTTTGCAGATGACACTCAGATATATATTTTGTGTGCACGGGAGGATCTGAACTTAGCACTCCAATCAATCAAGAACATCACAATTATCACTCAAAATAAACTCTGCATTTCAGTTACTCAATGAGGATAAAACAAAAGTGTTGTGTTTTTGATTAAAGGTGCATGATAGTATCGATTCAAAGAAATTTTAGTCCCCGATTAGAAACCTTGGCATTATTTTTGATAAAAATCTTTCAATGAGACCACAGGTAAACTTAATTATCACCTCGACAAATTATGTTCTTAGAAATATTAGGAAAATTCGCATATACCTGTGTATATCAAATGTGAAGAATATTCTGCAAGTATTTGTTTTATCCAGAATCGATTCTTTCAATAGTCTGCTTTATGGAATCCCAGATTATCAAAGTCACAAGGTGAGAATTATTCAAAATCGGTATGCTCGCCTAAAATTTAATTTGGGTTACCGTGAAGTGATTACACCGACATTAGTAGAACTACACTGGTTGAAAGTTAAATTCAGAATTAGATATAAAATATGTCTAATAGTTTGGAAGTGCTTACATGGCATGGGACCATCATACCTTAGTGAACTTTTAGAGACTTCAAATTCCAGGGCACGATCATCTTCAGACAATCTACTTGTTATACCTAGAACAAATAAATTATTGACAGATCATGCATTCTTCATCTGCGGTCCATTTCTCTTTAATATGTTGCCTAATGAAATTATGATAATCCCAAACGGTGAAGTCTATTTATTTAGAGAGCAATTTACTTCGATTATTGTTTAGCATTGTAAATAGCGCATTTGAGTTTTTTGTATAAAAAGTTATGTGCTTTATAAGAATATACATTTATTTAATTTTTATATAAAATACAGAATTTTTTAGGTAGCCAAAGTTAGTTTGAATCAATTAACACTCCCTCTAAAGTAGGAAGCATTGGCGTCAAGCCTGAGGGCTAGGAGGCTTAAGTCCTCCAGTTTTTTTTGCGTTCGATGTTACCAAGATTTTATCTGTTTCTTAAAACTTTTAGTATATTATAAAAAGCATTGCTACAGAATTTTTTTACTGTACTTTTCAAAAAAATTCCAGATCATTATGTGAGTAATTCAAAAATGAGATTTTACTGCAATAACTTGCTGAAATTTCCTGTATCAATTCTTACAATAAATACGATGTCTCAATATTTCTTTTTATAGCCAAGTAAAAACCACTGGTTGCAAACTAAAATTTTATTGAAATTCTACATTATTTTAGCAAAGCCAGTAAATGATGAAAACGTTTTCACAAGAAATATGAATATTGCAAAGCAAGAAATTTATTATCACATAAGGCAAATGTATTACATTCTTTTCTTGTTGAATGAGGCCCTAAATGATTAGTCATTAACGGAAAAATCTAAATGCGAAATTTTGATTAAAACCCAAAGTAGAACCAAAAATATTTTATCATGTACGAATTTGGAAAATAATTTCACCCATGACAACTGCTGCAGAAGTTTATATAGTTCATTATTTAAAATAATTTATTACAAACTATTAATTTTCCTTTTCGATCTCGTCAAAACGCATAGCATGCATGCAAATTTGGAATAATGCTGCTAACAATTTTTTTTGCCATATTGCACACTGTAAACTACTTTTTCAAGAAATCATTTTTTAATGAAACATAATTGCGTACAGAAGTAAACCTATTCTTGTTTGGATTTTTAAGAGCATATTTTGCACATTATTAAATTAATTTTTAAGCTGATTACTAGTAGTTTGAACAAGAAAATATTTTTAAAAAATTATGTATATTGTACTAGATCAAAAAGAAACGTTTGTGACTGAAAATTTTTACCAGTCTAACAAATTTAAAGCAGTTTTCAAAAATACCACTTAATGATTATCCTCAAATAGCTTGTGGGATCTTTAAAAGTACAAGCTGTTTCTTCAAAGTTTTCAAAAACTTTTCTCCAATTTGGCAAATTTTTTATGAGTATGCATTCATAAAATGGGGAGAATTTGTACGAAATGCTGTACCTGAGGTATTTAAAAACTCAAATTATTTTATGATGACCATTCCAATTTCTTAAAATTCATTAAAATCATTCTAAGACAAACGTGATTTTTGAATACCATGGTGTATCAGCTAACCAAGCATTTTTTCACAGTTAGGCTTCTCAAGTCCTATTTAGGATTTCTCGCAATGCACAAAATCTGAGATCATGGCACCTACAATGTCTCTGTCAGGCCATAATTTAAATGAAAGAAGAGGCACTTCCTTATTGTGTTACTTTTCTCAGATTTTAAAAAAATCTTGGTTATTTTAATCTAAAACACAAATTTATCTAAGCCTATTTGGAAACCGTGAACCATAGTTTAATAGTACGTTTAATAATGACTGCACATGATTAGCTGATACATGTATGTATTATATTTAAATCCATGTACAAAAATTACTTTTCTCATTGCAATTGA
Source organism: Hofstenia miamia (assembly GCA_900660155.1). NCBI lineage: Eukaryota > Metazoa > Xenacoelomorpha > Acoela > Hofsteniidae > Hofstenia > Hofstenia miamia. The sequence continues at coordinate 281,040 of CABFPE010000606.1, read as the reverse complement.
ATTGACGTCATACGATTGTATTGGAGTCAATGATTCATTAGTAAAAAAACAGCGTTACTGAATATAATTTTTGTGAGGATAGTGATTAATTATAAAAATGTTGTCATAAGCTTATGTATGTTAATGCTTATTAAAATAATCATAAAATGTCTACAAATGCATTTATCGATATATTTGACAGCTTTGTCAAACATTTTACTTTGGGGATTTGTGGGCCAAATTTTCAATCGTATGGAGTAGTGTGGGCCATGGGTGGAACCTGTCGAATACAACACTTCTTAATTTTAATGCAGATTGAATGGCCTTTTGAAATGTGTGGGTTTTAGGGATATCAACCTGACCGTAGGCACCTGCTAGCCCAGTATTTCTGGCATGAGCCTAGCCCAAGCCGGGCCCGAGCCAAGGCTTAATTCGTATATATATATATATAT
>CABFPE010000606.1:189900-204867 GCA_900660155.1 Hofstenia miamia | reverse complement strand
AAATAACTCAAAAAGTTTAATGGATTCAGTTTGAAGACGTTTATCTGCGTATGACGCTTTGCATGTCAAACTTGTCAAATAACTTTGTCACCTCTCTTTGTCTTTCGTTTGTTATCAAAATGTGTTTATAATGTGGCCACTTTTTTTACTTTAGCTATATTTAGAAGGTTTTGAACCCAAGGAGGCAACAAAGAACTTTCACTGTTTGATATGTGGAAAGATATTCAAAAAACCCGTTCTGGGGCCGAAAGCACACCTCGATGGGACAGAGCAACCACGCGTATTCAGAAGGAGAAAGAGAGAAGACTCTCCTCTATCATGTAGTGTTTTAAGATTGTGAAAGAATCATGAAGTTTCTTCAAAAATTCTCAGGTTGTTTAGGGTGAAGTTTTTTGTAGCACAGAACATTTTTTGGGAAGAATCGTCATTTTCTGTTGAGGACGTTTAGCACATTTTTTCATATACACGATCCGGAAAATAATATGATACATTTGTAAATTTGTAAAAAGCTAGGAAACTGCCAGTGCTATGCACAGGGATTTCAATGGGCTGTATTAGATATTTAAGAAATGAATAAACTTTAAACAAACCATATGTTGTGTTTTTAATATTTTAGGAATGATGAAATAAATAATACATTTGATCATCATACATTGGTAAAATGAGTTTTATTCACAATTTTAGCAAATGACACTCCTTAAAATAGTGTTCTAAATATTTTTTTACAGTGCTTTTTAATGTCTTTTTTCAAATTCATAAATATTTTTAAGAACGTTTGACAATAATTTTATGATTAGTCCATTCGTACTTTCATAATCAACATTTTATCGCCTGCATGAAATCAAAAATGAATATTGATAAGTTTATCTTATTTACGTTGTTTGCAAGTAGACGCATTTTCAGTAAAATCTTAATACCTTGAAGTAACTTGGTTTATGAGCACAAAAACGTTACGTTTAAAACCATTTTTTATAATAGTTTTTGCCAACTCTGTCTTTGTCATTTCTTGAGGTAGCATTAAGAAGAGATTAACATTTGTATTAAACCTAACGTAGCAACCATGTGATATCTTCAATGTTAAGCAGCCAATGTTCTGATTTTGTGACGGCATAAAAATGCAGACAAATTTAGAGAAATCGCTAAAAATACATTTTTCCACGACTTCTCAAGAAAATATATGGGCAAATAAAATGCAAATTGCCCCAAAATCTAGCAAACATTTCCATTGAAAAGAAAGGCAGCAATGCAATGTGCATTACTTCATGATGCAGAAAGATTTCATGACGGCATAAAAATACAGGCAAATTTAGAGCAATTGCTAAAAATATTTTTTATTCCATGTATTAAGACAGCATGCAAAATCAATTTTCATATGCCATTGCGCGATCAAAATATTTCGTAGCAAAAAGTATTTCGTGTAATGAGTGTTTCAGCAAAATGAGAATTGTCAAAGGAATTCACTACTAGTAAATGCCACACAATCACGAGCCAACGTTGTTGAAGAACTTGGGGATAACTAAGGATGTTGTTGGTTGCCATCACTTTTCTTTGTAACATTTGTTATTTTATCATTGCCGATGGCATCAGCTTGCTTAGAAATTTTAGCAGGAAGCTGGTTGTAATAATCAAATAGTGTACTTTGCACATTCTTCTAAATATCTAAACACAAACAACACGTCATCTTAATACATTCACTGCCAGGTCATTTTTTAACTAAATGTCTCTAGGGGCCAAAAAATCATTTGTTTTTAGAAGGAAAATGTTTTATATAAGGACAAACTGGAGACAACCAAAAACCAGAATTGTCAGTGTCACCACATACAGGTGTTATGGCGTCAATTGAATCGGACCTGTCACCACTATACAATGATATGACAGTGAATGAGTTAACAGTTACCTAAAATTAAAGTTTCCCCCTCTGTATCCACGCTTGAACGCCCTCTAAGCTCATTGTGAATTTCAACGTCTTGCGTGGATCGCCCTCAGCAATTTGCTTCATTAATAGGGTAACTGTAGGGAAAATGAGACAACATAAAATAAAATACACAAAATGTTTATTTGCACTTTTGTATAAAATAATCATATATGTGTATTAGGAAAAAGAATATAATACAATTTTGCAATAACCCTCTTATGTTTTTGCAAAGTGGAATATAGCCTGCTGTATTCAAACTTCCTATTTTCCTACAGATGAAGGTAATATTCTAAGGATTACTAAAAGTATTTCATCTTAAAACTGTTTAATTAAACAATAAAACAGGAAAAACTATGTTAAAGAAGTTAATACAATAACATTAAGTTAAGACATCTTTCCCTATATTTTCAGAAAATAAAACTTTATGAAAAAAAAATGCATGATTTTAACCACTAGGCAGGTTCGACTATCTGAGTCATATGTGCCATTTTTGTGCGATTAGTGTTATGAAAGTTACAGATACATAAAAATACTGCATCTGGAGAAATAGTATGTAATAGCTGGTACCGCAAATCTTAGTGATTTTGAGTGTCTCATATTACTTACATAATGCTATCTTAAGCAAAAATTCATTTTTCGTAGCACAACTAATATATCATATTTCACCATAATAAATTACAAGACGCCATGTTATTGTGTGCAATGTAGCATTTTGAATGCCTCACTGGGGATTCCTACTTCATTTTAAAAGAAAATTTCATGCATCATCTCTTTATATAATGACAGAAGGATCGAAAAAAGAACTTACCTTTCCAAAATATCGTTACTTTTTAATAAATTACATGTGTTTTATAAAGCAATTTGAAATATTTTTTCGGAGACCTCGTCAATCTGTAACAACAAAATGAATTGTGTTAACACACAACAACCCTACCTCACGCCAGAGATGGAACCGGTTACCGACAGGCGGAGCCGATAATTTACCCGCCTGCAGCCGCTTTTAAATTTCATGAAAGGCAGTAAAATGATAAAAAAATGTTGTTTTATCTTATAAAGAGAAAGTTTTGCTTAGTTTTAGAGTAATTCCTATTAAACTCTCAACTCAAAAAATGTTTATAGTTTCAGCACTCTACAGTTTTGTCATTAGAATATTGTAATTAAATTTACTTTCTGGAATCTTTCGATAATTTACTAAAAATTGTATTTTTCTGCTTTTGAAAAGGTTACTTGATTTCAGTTTTTTATTAATAATTTTTACATAAGCTGTTTATAATAATGAATATGTAATCTATAGGATTTACAATTGAAATATACGATGCCTCACACAAATCTAGCAACTTGAATGCTTGTATTTTCTTTTTCTAATATTGGAGGGAAGCTTAAAATAAATTTGAAAGATTTTCGATTGCAAAGACATTCAAACACAAATGTCAGTTGACACATCCTTCTAAAGTAGTTTTATGATTTGCTTCGATGAAAAAGTCTTTAAATATATGTATTTGTGTAATTATAAATTATTCAATGCTTACTGAGGTCAAATCCCACAGCAAAATGAAACATGATGATTGATAATGCTACTCGCCTAGCTTTATGTAATTTAACTTTCATAAAAAATATTTTAACTAAACAACCATAAATGTTCCCAATTTCCATTAACGGGAAAGAGAAAGCTGAATAAAGTTATACAAAGAATTGATATATAGAAAATATCAAAATTGTGTTTTGCTAGAAATACAGTTATAATAGTTTTAAATTTGTGTTTATGCAATATGAAGTCATGTGAAATTTTCTAGATGAAAACATCTTATATAGGTACTGCAGACCCCACCGCGCGAACTTTTTTAAAGTCCATCGCAGAACCGTGGCCAAATGCTCAGTTGCCCCCCTCCTTATGAAATGAAAAATATATACAACCCTCTTTTTTAATAGAAAATACGTCCTAAATGCTTTATGCAAAATCTCTATAAAATACTATATTATTATGTTTATTAACATTCCTCCAAAGCCTCACCTCGCTAAAGAGTCGTTTTTATTACAGTTGATTGGATTCACTAATGGTATTGTAACTATACAAACACAAAATATGCAAAGTGATCGTTTGATGTGCTTGAACTATTTTGTTCAGAGAAAAATGTTTAAAATACATGCATTATATGTTTTTAATTAAGAAAAATTAAAAGTATCTTAAAGCTCTTAAATGATTAGCCCTTTATGAAAAAATTCTAGCTACGACCTTGGCCCATCTTAAATTATTTTAATGCAATTATAATATATGACTGTTTGCCTTCTAATTTCACATTATTTTTGTACTTTATTACATGTGTTAGTAAAATGAAACGTAGAAATATGACCGCTGTACATAACTAATTTTAATGCATAATCTATTTCAAAAATGCTAATCGACTACGTTAATTAAAGTAATTCCAAAGAATATTGATTCCACACTAAAAGCGGTAATGGAAATTGTGTCGCATGTCTATACTGTAATTGAATTGCGAAGTGCTCGCTTATTATTTGGTACTATTATATTATGGTTTTTTATTTACCTCTCGCATTGTTTTAATTAGCTAGAAAATTCCTAAGAATATTGATTGGACAGCGCAGAGGGTAATGGAGAATTAATACATATGTTCTGCCCGCCATATCTGCCTCGCTTAAAAGAACTGCGCAGCATTCACTTCATTCTCTTAAATGACTAATGAAGAATCCTTTAATGACATTGAGAAGTATTTTTCAAAGGATGAATTTCAGAGTTTGGGATTTTATGATAAGCTTCAGTACTCCAACTTGAAAAAGAATTATGACGAAATGATAAGTTCTGGTATTAATATTCGACCGCCAGATTTCATGGAGAAATTTCATCGCTCAGATTTACAAAGGTACTGCTTTAAATCCAAATAAAAATTTTATATTGCAAAAATATTTTCAATTTTAAACATCATATCATGTACTTTATTCATATGGAGCGCAGCCCCTTTTCATGTAAATGATCAAACACTCTGAAAATTATATTATTAAATACTTTTGAATATTTATAGCTTTCAAATTAAATAATAATAATAATAATAATATAATAGATTTCTTGCTATGGAATTTAATCGATTTGATTTAATTACTGCCTATTTGGTAAGAGATCATTTCTGTTTCATTTTTACTTTTAATTGAAAAACTTTGCTTGACTAAATTTTGATATATACAACAATCTCAGTAGCAAAGAAACTTTAGGTGGAGGCCGAGTTGCTCGCCCCGGCTCTCATCAACTAATGCCAAATCCTGATATTTAATGCCCATCTTTCTGATTTTTGCCAAAAAGACCTTCAAGTTTCCAATTTGCAAGACCAATGTTGGTGTTGACATGAGCTTTGTTAGTCTTAGAACAACAACTGCTACTTGCGTACTAGAGTGAGAACATGAGGTAAACATAGATCAGAACCCGACACAATCGTAATATTTACAACCAGAACTTGACCCAACACGAAAAGTTGAAATAGATTTGCTTTCTGGATCTTTATCCAATCAAGTGAGCATTAACATCAATCATTTTCTGACGTGAAAACAGCAATTCATTGGTATTATTTAACGTTTTTGGCTCATTCTCAAATCAATCGGTGATTTAGATCAGTATTTTTTAATAATGAATCTAATCTTTGTACCAGAACCCGATCTAAAACCCAAAATAGGTTCGAGATTTTCGTGTACAGGATGTCACTCTATTGTACAGGTAGGTGTATCGCAAATGACAGGCAAAGGAAACTTCAGGTCAACTCTTTTTTGCACAGTTTTCCAAAACGCAAGAGTTTTATTTTTCAACTTTTTAAAGAACTGCAATGATTTTATGTTGGGATGTATCCAAGTTTCGAGTTTCTCAGTTTATCTACGATTATAAGGTGTAAATTCTTCTCCACGGTTAGTCAACAAATCATGAGGACTGTCATAGCTCTTTGATACTACTGTGAATATTTGGACGCCATCCTCCAACCATTCTTTTGCACATTTTTTGGTTCCTGTCCCTTACTGGTCCCGTCCCCTTTTTAATTTTAAAGTTTGTTCCGAGTTCCGTTTTTGTCCCATTACAGTATACCACATAATTTTCATATTCAATATGTCAGTAAGTACGATACCATCTATCCTATGTAGAATACACTAAGCAGAGATTGAATAAAAAATGTGGTTATAGGCAATAACTAATTAATCAAGAGTAACTAATTATGCAAAACTAAATGCAAAAAATATCTCATCCTTGAAGTGATTAAATTTAATTATTTTAGCCAAAAAAATAATTCACAGAGGGGCTTTCAATCATCTCTAAATGGTAACCTCCAAACACATCGATTGAAGAAATCTTGTATGAAGCCTTTTAAATGTGACGAATGTGATTATTCATGCTCTCGTCGCAGTAGTCTCAAAACTCATCTGTTAAGGCACTCTGGTCTAAAGCCTTTTAAATGTGACAAATGTGATTATTCATGCTTTCTAAGTTTTCATCTCAAAAGACATCAGTCAAAGCACTCTGGTTTAAAACCTTTTAAATGTGACAAATGTGATTATTCATGCTCACATCATAGTAATCTTAAAAGACATCAGTTAACACACGTTGGTATAAAGCCTTTTAAATGTGACAAGTGTCATTATTCATGCTGTAGAAAAAGTAATCTGAAAACACATCAGTTAACGCACTCTGGCATAAAGCCTTTTAAATGTGACAAATGTGATTTTTCATGTACTCAATCTAGCAGTCTCAAGATACATCAATCAAAGCACTCTGGTTTAAAACCTTTTAAATGTGACAAATGTGATTTCTCATGCTCTCATCGTAGTAGTCTCAAAACTCATCTGTTAAGGCACTCTGGTATAAAGCCTTTTAAATGTGACAAATGTGATTATTCATGCTGTGTACAAAGTGATCTGAAAAGACATCAGTTAACGCACTCAGGTATAAAACCTTTTAAATGTGACAAATGTGATTATTCATGCTCTCGTCGTAGTAGACTCAAAACTCATCTGTTAAGACACTCTGGTCTAAAGCCTTTTAAATGTGACAAATGTGATTATTCATGCTTTCAAAGTATCAGTCTTCAAACACATCAGTTAAAGCACTCTGGCATAAAGCCTTTTCAATGTGACAAATGTGATTATTCATGCTCTCTACGTGGTAATCTCCAAACACATCAGTTAAAGCACTCTGGTCTAAAACCTTTTAAATGTGATAAATGCGATTATTCATGTTTTCAACAAAGTTATCTCAAAACTCATCAGTTAAATCACTCTGGTCTGAAGCCTTTTAAATGTGACGAATGTGATTTTTCATTTTCTCAACGAGGTCATCTCAAAACTCATCAGTTAAAGCACTCTGGTCTGAAGCCTTTTAAATGTGACAAGTGTCATTATTCATGCTGTAGAAAAAGTAATCTGAAAACACATCAGTTATCACACTCAGGTATAAAACCTTTTAAATGTGACAAATGTGATTATTCATGCTCTCATCGTAGTAGTCTCCAAAAACATCAGTTAAAGCACTCTGGTCTAAAGCCTTTTAAATGTGACAAATGTGATTATTTATTTTCTCAACGTAGTAATCTTAAAACACATCAGTTAACGCACTCTGGTATAAAGCCTTTTAAATGTGACAAATGTGATTATTTATGTTCTCAACGTAGTAATCTTAAAAGTCATCAGTTAACGCACTCTGGTATAAAGCCTTTTAAATGTGACAAATGTGATTTTTCATTTTCTCATCGTAGCAGTCTCCAAAGACATCAGTTAAGACACTCTGGTATAAAGCCTTTTAAGTGTGACAAGTGTCATTATTCATGCTCTCGACGTATCAGTCTCCAAAAACATCAGTTAAGACACTCTGGTCTAAAGCCTTTTAAATGTGACAAATGTGATTATTCATGCTTTCAACGTATTCATCTCCAAAAACATCAGTTAAAGCACTCTGGTCTAAAGCCTTTTAAATGTTAAAGTTTAAGCTCTTGTATAGTGCTTTTTTAGTGTGACAAATGTGATTATTTGTGCTGACATCAATTTAAGTGCTTGGGTGTTAGTTTATTTATTTTAATAAATGTGATTGTATGGCTTCCTAATTAAGCCTCTCCATGTCATCAACTTAAACACAATGGAATAAATTTCTTGAATTCTGGCGCTTGTCATTGTGTCTCAACTAAACCGTGTCCACTTTCAGCACAATGATATATTACTGTGTTTGATCACAATTCTATGTGTTTTCTTTTTGTTATGCAAGTAACAATTTTTGCGTTATTTTGCGTTTCCTTAATTTTGGCGTTATTGTTGCATTCATAAAGCCAAATTTACGCGAAATAGGCATACTTGTCTATTCCTTCATCTGTTTGCATTTCTACTCTAGTGATTCGGTTCATTGCCCAATCGTGCTTATATATATAACAGTTGTTCTGCCCTTAATATGGATATGTTAGTAAATAGTTATATGGATGTGCAATATCTATTGACATTTTGGATATGAATTCTTTCTGAATGTTGTATGCCGATTTTATATGTATGATATCGTTCTGATCTTGTTTTGGACTACTACTTATGAAGCAAATTCCATTTTGAAACTATTTTAAAATAATTGGAAAAATTGAATCAATTATATATCAAAGACAATCGTATGTTCCTTTATTTTGAGTATTATATTTTAAGAGACACTTTGATTGATAATATCCTGGAACAACCCAAATTTTTCCTTTCAAACAAATTACATTTCTGTCAATGTGATGACGTTTTTATATGATTATGCAGTCGTTTTTGCTGCGTATTATTTTATACATATTCGCTTTCTTTCCTTTCAATTGCTAAAATGAGTACACATTTTTGCAATTTTCTTGCTCCATACACAATGGTGAGTTTTGTCATCTAATTTGATCTGTGATAATTTATATAAACTTTTAAATTTCATTAAATATCAGTTTATTTGTACATGATGACAAATTAAGGTTATATTAAAGACTTATTATAGACATCTTAGAATTGTTAGAATGCACTAAACAAGTTTTTTTTTGTTTAGGCTTAGGTGGCATTTGAACAAAATCATTAGCAAATATTTGAGAATAAGAATTTCTGATGATATAAATTTAATTAATGAATGTATATTAAAAAGATTTAAACCTCATGAATTTTTGTAATTTTTTTTCGAAATGAGCCGGGCTTGGTCTATTTCTAGAGTATTTGGGCTGGGCTTGGATTTTTTAGAATCAATTTATGGTTGNGACTTGTCAACGAGCCGTAATTTCTAAGCTCGGCTTGCTTAAACTTTGATTAAGTTCGGCTCGGCTCGCCACAGAAAATCTTTCAATGAGGCTTGTTTCAGCTCGGTATTTTTTTAAAAATACTGTGTCATCAGAATTTTTTCAATTGCTCTTCCTATTATTTAATAAAAATTTTTAAAATACGATCATAAGTAAGGAATATTGAATGAAAAAATAAGAAAAATCTGCATAATCAAATTAACAAGCAGCACTGTAAATTTGGTTTGCTTGAAAACGGCTCGTTGTATATACAATACTCTGCTCAAGCTCGGCTCGGGTCGTTAGAAGCTCAGCTCGTTGACAAGTCTTGCTTGGCTTGGCCCGAAAATTTTGACCTTTGTGCAATTCTGACGTGGGTAAAGATTTTCATACCCAACCCAGTCCGCATCCGCAACATCTATGTCCAACCCAGCCCACATCTGTACATTTTCAAAAAATTTTATCCGCACTGAACGCATACTTTATTTTGCATGTAAGAAAATACTTTAATTCCGAAACACTACATTTTTTCGTTTTCTTGAATAAAAAAACCTCTAATTATGCACGTATATAGAAAACAACTTTAAACTAATAAAAATTATAATATTTCTATCTGAAATTTTAATTGAATGATTTTTTATTCTTATTGAATGGTTATTTAATGGTTTTAAATTTTTTCAGATGCCCAGAAATAAGAAGAATTAGACAACAGATTTCGAAAAAATATGGATTACAGAAAACCGGACACAATTTCAGACTTAACAACCCAAGAAATATCTTCATTCGTCCTGCCTCTAGATTTCTACACATTTGGGTTGTGAATTTAATAGTTTAGCATAGTCCATAGATCGACATAGGTGGAAATTTATTTCTAAGCGTGGCCCATTTAAATAAGTTTAACTCGGTCCATATATATATATATATACGTATTTAGTCTCCAGTTCAGATATTGAAATGAATTCAATTGCAGACGTTGAGGAAAACTCTTCAATCCCTAATTTTCAACTTACTTCATCTCATGAAACTTTTTCGGCCAAAATATCGAAATTGTGTATTTCTGAGAGAAATCCTTACACTTCAGTCAATAAACTATTAAACATTTTGAAAGAAGAGGGATTTGCACTTCCATCTGATGCCAGAACTTTGCTGAAGACTTTGAAGACATCAGTTTCGACAATTTCGTGTGGATTTATTTAACTATTACCAAATAGCTAAAAGAGCTATTTAATAGTAAACCGATTCTTTTTAGTTCTGAGGCAATTAAAGTAAGATTGAATGTCGATGGGCTGCTCTATATAAAAGCTCATTAATATCATTTTGGCCTATTCAATAGGTTTATGAAATTAGCGAATTCAGATTCATTGGAAGGTTAGTATATTTTTTAACACATAAATATTCCTTAATACAAAACCGAACCTGATATTGATGCTTTGAAATATAAAGTATATATAAGAAAATTAATATAGATTTCTTTCAATCTTATTCATGAAGATGTTGATCATCTTTATTTTTACAATGATATCCATTCATGTCTTATTTAGATTTTTTGTATAAATGTACAAAATTGCAAATTTTTAGATATTGGATTAATACGCATGTTTGTTGGGTCAGCAAAGCCTGACAACCATTATTTTCTAAACGATTTAGTAACAGAAATACGCTATTTTACAAATAATGGAGTTTCACTTCACAATAAAGTGTTTACATTGAAGTATTATTTTGATAATATTTGAATATAGTATTTAGACTGAAAATTTTGAAGATGAGAGAAGTAAGCTATTTCATTTCATTCATGTTACCATTTCGGTAAATATTTACTTTTTTTAATGATTTTAGTTATATAAAACATGGAGTTACTGACTAATATCAAGGCTAACTCAAAAGAAAGGCAATGCAGCCAAGAATTTTAATATATTAGCGGAGTGCATTATTTAACTTTACATTGACAACATCAAAACATTCTTTAAAGTATAGTGAGCTATAATTTACAAAAAAATAACTAGCGTTTATATTTCTCAATTGCACGGGTTTTCCTCAATTTAAAAAAGTCATTATTATTTTTACAAAGATGTTTAATGAAAATCACTAAAGGCACTAAAGGAAACAATTTTAAAAGCTTCTTTTAGAAGTCCACTACAAAATTTAGTATTTTCCCCAAACGCTATGAATACTTTATAACAAATAAACGTTATGCTTATTAATGTGTCAGAGGAGTATATCAATCCTCCACGATTGAGTTCATCAATAAGATCACAGCTAGTAGGTTTTTCATTACATTTAAACTTTGGATTGCGCTTGACAACATAACCTGCAATATAAACTAAAATTATTTTGATATCAGCATCAATCGATGAAGAATCAACTAAGACACCATCCAATATTTCTAAGTGGTCTTTAGTTAGGTTGCATAGGTGACAAAAATGATTAGAACTTGAAGGTAGTTCTGCACTTTCCAAAAATACATACAATTTTGTCATATCAATGCGATTTGTAATAACGATATCATTCACAGTAATGTGGTAATTTCCACCATGTCGCTGACGAAATTCTCCAAACTTACTTTAAATAGAGTCGTATTGAAACCATCCCAGTTTTACGTATCTATGCTTGCACTCATTGGAATTAAGAAGGAGCTAACATTAATAGGCCACCACATGTCCTTTCTATTGCCTTTGCAGTATCATTTGTATGAAAGGGCCTCATGAAATATGCAAGTTTTGAAAATTCTTGAAGAAATAACAACTGGGTACAGTTAGAATCTTCAATTGCGGAACAATATTCCAAAAACGTACAACAATTTTGATAAATGTTGATGTACCTTTAAGTGTGTTAGAATTAAAGCTGGCATGGTGTTCAAGAGCATTAGCAGTCTCTAAATAAAACACTTTTAAAACCAAATCAACATTTGCCTTTCAAAAACCGAAGGAAATACTGAAAACTTTAGAAGATTCGGTGTTTCTTGTTGGAAAAGTTTAATAAGATCATTAAAATCAGCTATCATAACTTCGTTTGAATTATCTAAAATGTTATAAAACTCCAGTTGTTTAAGTTTTTCCGTTAACCATAAATTGCGAATACATTTTAGGATATGAACAGTGTCATTAATTAAAATTAATGGCAAATCTTGAGACATGGCCGTCTTTAAATAGAAGGCCTAACAAGCAAATATACAATGTGCCAAGAGAAGGGATACACAATTTTTTAAAAATTATAGTTTAAGTTGTCAACATTTAAGATTAACGAAAACTAAAGATGTAGACACTCACTTACATTGATAATTTGTATAATTTGCATAGTTTTTCTAAGTTACACCATTGAAAAGCTATTTAGTAAAATAAATATGTTAAATATAACATGAAATTATAAATCACAACACAAGCTAAATTTACAATGAAAACTTTGATAGTCTTTGCTTAGATGTTGCGGAATGAATACCATTATTATAAACAATGACTTGATTCTTTAACATAATGTTAATTGAAATAAAAAGAACTTTTTTTACAACAACAGAATAAATATTCTTCTGGAATATTATTACTAAAAAGAGGATCATCCAGAATAATCTTTTCTGATAAATTTTTGAAACATGCAAAGGCCCACAGCACAGCTGAATATGTTTCAAAAGATGGCCTCTGAAGCCCATTTCGATTTAAAATGCTTAACAAAGTTGATTGGACTTACAATGCACTACAGTGCATGGATTCGGCATAACAGTTAATTATTATATAACTCTTGTATGCACGAATAAACGTTTACCGCGTAAATTAGTTGTTTATTATCCCTTCTCTTGGCACTGCCGTTTATTGGTTGTTGGGCCTTCCAATTCAACACGGCCATGCTTGAGATATTAGTTTCTTTCCTTTCGATAAATTTTCACTTTCCTGGAACTTCAACAAAGTTTGTTGATTTACTCTATAATTGTCGCAAACAAATAAAAAAGGTAATGCTCCACTAAGATGTAATAAGTTCAATGTTTCTTTTAAGCATGTCGTTTGAAAATCGCTTTTCAATCTATAAATTGGAATAAGTGAAGAAATTACTTTAATGTTTGTGAACAGGAATTTGACAATGATGCACAAAACCGTGTTAGCTAATTCACTAGGTTCGTCGTGAGCTTTTCCATAAAGTTGTCCACCAGAATAGAGTAAAGAAGGCTTTACGTAAATTTCATCAAATATGACAATACAATAACGAGATCGCTCATCCAAGTGAGAAACAATACTTCTGAAATAAGTTCTAGAATCAAGGTTTCCTACTTTTGACATGATAGTTTGCAACGTACGAACACTTGGTAAAAAGAGAGATTTTCGTATAAACATGTAAGCAGAACGGGATTTAGCAATTAACTCCAGATCCCAAACGATGTCATTCACTGAATAAACTTTACCATTTCGAGGAGAATTTGACAAATCGATTTGGTGACTTAAAAAATTAAATTTTACTTTTGACAAAACGCTATCTTCATCAGCAAATTTAGCATATCTTATAACTTCATCAAGCTCTTCCCATTTTCTAATATGATTTTGAGCAACAGATGGGCAAAACAAACGTTTGAATTGATAAAAAATCTTAAAATATAAATGTTGTAATTCTAGTTTAATCATTATAGACCACTTGAATACTGAACCAACACGTTCCTCGCTATAGATGTCTAAGATATTGTTCTTTATTGAATAATTCATATCCACATTGAAAATCTTGAAAAAATGTATTTGGTTGAATTTTATCGGTTTCAAGAAAGTGACTTATGTCATCTATGGGTGGATTCCTATTACACAGCAAAGATTTTTCCCTTCGTACAACAGATTTAACACCAGATGAACAAGAAGGGGGACAGTCATAAAAAATATATGGAGGGATTGTAAGAATCATAGATCCTCCTAATTTTTTTTAAATTATATATATACACATATACACAGTCATTTAACACATATTATAAAACATATAAGCAAAATGTGTACTTTTCAGAATCCAATTTGACAACAACACATGATTACATAACTTGTGAAAAGTACATTTTCACAATCGTACACAACACATTAAATAAAGATTAACAAATTACTTATTACTAAGAGCATTTAACTAAGAAAAATGTATAAATTGCAACTATAAAAACCTCGAATTTTCTTTTTAATGGTGTCAGAAGCCCAGTGCCGACTGCATACAGCCATATTGTTAGTAATTTCGTCTATTTTTATAACATTTGGTTATGCTTTCACCCATTTCTTTAGATCTTCTTTGTTTTTTGGAAAACGATATAACGAATTGCCTCTGTTTAATTTAGTTATCCCTTTCTTTTTATCTTCATTTGATAACCTGTATCCAGTGCGACATCCATATGCTACGCAACATCGACCCATTAATGAGTAATAATTATAACTACACTCTTTTGTATGCACAAACGAGAGTGAAATGAAATAACTTGAAGTAGAATGCACATTGCGCCACCTAGAGGGAAGCATTTAATGCACTCCGCTAAGCTATTGAAATACTCGGCTGCATCGCCTTTCTTTTGAGTTAGCCTTGCTATGTTTTATATGTACTCTGAGATTGATTAGTAGGGACCGGAAAAATATTTTTTTACATATTCAAGTAATGACTTCTGTTCAAAGTAAAATCGCGATTTTTGCATTAAAAATCATTCAAGCTGCTGTTCCAGTTTGTTTTATTTCACATATTTTCACATATTTTAAGCAATATAACATATTTTATTTTTGAGTGTGTCTGTACCCCTGGCCATCAGCCACTGGCCACTGGTGTTTTGTTTATTTAACAATAATTTGTGTATTTAGCTGAGTTCTGTAA
>CABFPE010000606.1:164526-176216 GCA_900660155.1 Hofstenia miamia | reverse complement strand
ATATATATATATATATATATATATATATATAAATTACTCTTGAATGCTGTAAGCTTTGCATAAATTATTATAATGATGCAATCATTCGAAAAGTTTGCCCTGGACTACCTTCGTAAAAAAATTCTCATAGAAATAATTTTAAATATTCGATTGTAGTTCTAGTTTACTAACGTTATTATTTCGATGCAATATCTAAGCAAGACAAAATATGCTCACGTTTTATCCGCAAAAGATTTATAAATTTGAATTAAATTCGTTCAACATGTATTGTTAGTAACCGTTTACTCCAATTGGTATTAGCAGTATTAGAATTTTCGGGATTGAACTTCATTTTGTGATGTATATGCTAGCAATATTTCTGTTTAGATGCACCCGACCTCAAGGTCCTGCGCCGTTTTACCACTATGCTATGATTCTAAGAATTGAGATAGCTTTAAAAGTAAAATTTCTGAATTCGTCTCTACATAAAATGGGATGAGTTTTTGAAAACCCTACTTGAAGCAAAAAATTAAAAAACACTGCATTCTATTATAGTTTTACTTTAGCCTTAAAATATTTATGTGTACGTAATAAGCTACTGAAAATAAATGCTACCAACATCTGTGGTGATGTTACTACATAAAATGAAAATTTATTTGAAGCCTTAGAATTAGTTCATTTTAATATAGTTTACTTTATTATTTCCAAAAAAAATTTGTTTTTCAAAAGTACCACTATTATATTAAATTTATTGTTTAATCAAAAAACAATGAAGTTTAGCTTAAATGGAGTAAATTCTATAAAGTTGAAAAATATCAAGAAATAAAATTTATATTCAATATGGATTTGAATTTTTCAAATTCTTAAGAAAATTTCCAATTTTATGTTAGCTGAAAATCAGACACTTTTCACTGAGAGCTTAAAATTTTGTCTATTTACATATATTAAAAAGTGACAAAAAGATCTAGCTAGTTTTAAGAAAATGTATCTGATGTGAAATGAGCACAATGGCAAATCCTAAGCAATTTTGTCTTTTAATCGACTCAATAAAAACAGTGTTTTATGAAAGTCCGAATTTCTTCTGTCTTTACACTATTACTCATTCATTATGCGTTTGATGAAATCCCAAAAAATCAAAAATATCCTCAATTTCGAATTCCTATCAAAGTTATAATTTTTTGAATTGTAATGCAAAGCAAAAGTTGAAATATTTGTTCCCTTACATATTTAAACTGTTGTTGGAAATTTAAGTTTTTGCTAAAACAATTTACTACATAGTTTTTAACATTTTTGGTTATTCTTTTATCAAAAACATATAATTAGAAATGATCTTGAAGCAATCGTGTCATCAATGAATGAACTCAAGCCAAATAACGACCCAATGATAAATGTTGATTGGAACCCAATTGGAAAGAATACTTTTATTCTCATTTTTACTGGTATCATATTTTGAAAATATAGGTATGTGATTATCAGATAGACACTTCTAAAATGGTTTAAGGGATAAAAACAAATTAATTTTAAGTTAATACATAACTGCCTTTTCCGAGTTCGTCTTAAACTACAAAAAAATAAAAAAACAAAAAGTTAAATTATTCATTTACGAAGTTATAAGTGGTATGTTCAACTGAACCTAAAATTAAAGTTGAAACTGAAACTGAGTTCATTGAAGAATATAAAACAGAATTCATAACTGAATTTGAAACAAATTTGTAATTGAATTTCCAGATATTCAGTTAATTTCATGTTTATTTGTTGCAAACAAAGTGTAAATGCGTAGGTTGATCTCCATGAAAACACTAAAACAACGTTTTTTGATGGCCCGGATATTTCATCTCACATAACTCTAACAATATCTTGAATTTAAAGATTTCCAAATTTAAAAAAATTCGCATATTTTATATTTAGCGCATTAAAACAAGGGATTATGCAAATTAGAATAAAATGTTATAATTTATTTTGAATGAATGAAATACGGTTACTTTCTTGGTTGAGTTTTAAATTATATTATTTCAATAACTTTTATATCCCAGCACAAAACATTGGAAATAGCGAATTGGTATATATGCTAATGATCTAAAGTAAGGCTATTCCCCAATAAACAATAAAACGTTTAGAAGACGTCTTATAACACGTCTTAAAATAGTTTAGAAGCATAGGCGGCTCGTACACATAATCAAAGCAAGCAGTGCTTGCCTAGCAATTTTTTAAAACATGAATTTCATTCCTATTTGTATGATTTTATACCGGGTGTTCCAAAAGTTTTATTGCACTAATAAGAAAAAATGTTACAATAGATAACATGTGATTCATGTACTTGAAATACAAAAACATGATTTATGTCCAACGTTAAAAGGAACATTAGAAGAAACGTTTAGACAATTATGAAAAGTTCATTGACACAACAATTCATTTATCATTTATTCGAAGACCCCACCTTCTGCATCATGACAGAAATGAATCCTCTGATGGAAATTTCTCATTGAATCGCGATATTGTTTTAGTGGAATAGCATGAAAATTTGCTTCAATTGCTTGTCTCAAATCGTTCAAGCTTGCAAAACGATGATTGTTTTCAAAAACCAATGAATTGAGGTCGGGCCGTCCTTATCCTGGTCGATCTTTTATTAAAGATCCAGTTTCAATTAATTTTAACTTCTAAAAATTGATTTGAGATCTTGAAGATTATATTTTTCTGTGAATCGTCTCTGACTTTCAGCTATGTTTTCAAAGGCAATATCAATCAAAAATAATTCTCTATTCAAGCAGTGCCAGAAACAGAATATATTTGACCAAGAGTCCTATCAGGGATAATGATTTTTTCGAATTTTCCCACGGATTCCTTGCACAAAATCTTATTTAAGGAATTGGAAATAAGAAAATATATAGTAATCGTTAGCGAAGACGAATTTATTATTCTAATTTGCAACTAATTTATTCAAAAATCAAATGATTACTTTCTGTTAAAAGAAAATTTAAACACATTCAAAAAAAACCGATTGGAGGAGAAAAAACTACAAATATTATTAGCAATTTTTCTTGAAAATAATTGATTAAATAAACTGCTGGACTAATCATATTTTTCAAATAATATTACAAACATTTTTTTTTGAAAAAAATCACCTCAGGGATTTCATGCTTTATTAATTTTAACAACTTGGTTACTTAAAAATATATTTGCTTGCTTAGCTTTTGTATGCGCAAGCCACCACTGTCTAGAAGACGTTTAAGAGATTTTAATATGAACCACTAAGGCATTGCAAAAGGCAGAACAAATAGTGAAAATATGTGCATGGTCTATATTCCTGCATATGTTTGTATTAGAAAAAGTAAGAATTGCCCTGACTTTAATTAACGTTAAGCATTATTAAAACCCGAAATTTTTTTGAACAATCCTATAAATGCAAATTAGTAGGCGCGAATTGAACGGTTAAAATTGTTGTCATATATTATTAAATCATTTTGTTCAACTTGGATATTTGCAATTTTGATTAATTCAAATTTGTTATTGCAAATCCTGCCAACAAATTAGTTTTGTAAACAATTTTCAAACTACTTAAATCAATGAATATATTAAACCATTAGCTAAAATTTTATAAAAATAATTCACACAATTATAATAGTGGTGTCTTTGAATTAGGATTATGATGGATCACTGAATGCAAAGAAATCTACTGATACCAGTCTCATGGTACTGGAACCTGTGATAGTTTTTTTCAATGGGAATGACACTAGCATGAGACTAGGTCCGCCAATGAAAAAACTGGGAGCACAGTTTTCAGACTACCAATCTATATATTTGGCAAAATAAAAGTTATCCCTTTCTGACCACGACATCAGAAAATTTCATGCATTAATAAACACACTCTTTCTTTAAATTGCAATAATATATCAACTATTAGTAGTTAAAAATATACCGGTTGGATACAGTAGGTTGACAAATTGCTACGTACATCTTGTTTTAAACTTTTTACCACCATTCTAAATAATTGAGGTGTGATAATACATTGTTAATTAATAAGAAATTCAGTGATATTACGTTTTGCAATAGCATAGAACGCTTGAAATGGGAAAACCATTGCCTGATTCTATTGTTAAACAAGTCGTTATTCTGTGAAAACAACTCATGGAAGAAAATAGTAGAAGTTCTCGATTTAAAAAGCAGATCTTCAGCCCAGTCTGCTTTTGCGAGATATGAGAGAAATGGTACATTTACAGCTGGTAAGTCAATGGGGAGAAAGCAAAAATTAACATGAAGAGGAAATTTATTAAATTATATATATTGACTTTTGATATGTTGAATATTTTGTTTAATCACATGCACTCTAAATTTACTACTTTTATAACTAGTAGCTTACTGAAACTAAAAATTATACACATTAATTTCACTTTATTTTGTCATTTGGATGGTATTTACTGAAGAACGTGCATTAAATTTTTCCGAGTATGTAGAGTTTGTTATGGTTAGGTGATTTTATAGACATTGTTGTCACTATGTAAAATATTACTTGTATTTTTCTAACTTTTAAATTCTATGCATCTGTATTTTTTGCATGTGAATACTACACTATTTACAAACAGTTATAAATTTAGAATGGTGAATGCATCACAGAGCTTACAAATTTAAAAACAGTCTTATAACACGTCTTAAAATAGTTTAGAAGCATAGGCTGCTCGTACGCATAATCAAAACAAGCAGTGCTTGTCTAGCAAATTTTTAAGACATGAATTTCATTCTTATTGGTATGATTTTATATTATACAAATGTACGAATCGTAAAATTGTTAGTTTGAGTTAAAACAATTTTCAAGTATTAAATGGAATATAAAACACCATTCATTATGATTTGTTTAAAAATAATTCAATGATTGCGCAACAGCAAACCCATGCCCTAATGCTGTACCAACACTTGCTCAAACGATTAAATTATATGAGTTTACTTCAACTCATTGCATGAAGTTTGGCTAGCAAAGCAAGCAGTCCACTCAATGCTTCACGTTAAAACACTCTTATTGTAAAAGAACCACGCAAAATATTTTCAGATATTTATTATTTAAATATTAATCAAAAAAATTTCTCCAATGTAGAATCTTGTCAACCCTTAAACTATGCGAAATAGGCGTAATTGCTATAACAGTTAACCTTTCTTATAAGCAATTGGGTAAAGGATTCCATAATCACTCCCTGTCTTATTAAATCAGGATAATTATTACTGTTGTTCCATGAGACACGAACTGTAACCTTCTGCTTAGATCGGGAGTCGATGATGCTACAGGGTCAAAACCTGATGCTGAACATGCAAAAGAAAGGTGGTTAGTCCCAACTGGTGAGACTCAGCAACGGCTCTGTTCTTGGAGAGATCCTCAGAATTCACCAACAAACCTCAGTGTGTGGATGGTGTTCTCAGTGATAATGTGTGTTGTGTTACTTAGAAATTTAATGCATTGACTACCCTTGTTATTTTGCTAAGTAAATAGGGAATGGTCATGCAACCGGGATGCATTAACTTATTATAGTTCCTTACATATAATATTCCTACATGAGGCCCTAGGATACATGCGAGTAATCAATGCAGTTGGCAGAAAGCATGGAGTACTTAAAGGTCGATAGGTCAAAATACAATCTATGGTAATAACATTCATAACTACATCAAGATTGAGGCGCGTAGGCACCTCATATGTATAATAGGTTACAATATTGAAAATAACAAATTTGGATCTAAAAAGGGTTAGCCTAGGTTGAGTTATTATAGACATTTATGATGTGTGAGCAAATCGAGGGGAAAGCTACAATGGATAAAAACCCCTATTCATAGCCTTAACCTAAGAGCACGTCGGAAGTCCCAGCTACCGGCTGCATCACCCTTTTGAAAGGCTGGATCATGCAGCTGCTCCGAAACACCTTTAATCAGGCCTGACGACCACCTGCAGACTACTCTTGTGCTCGAACATTGAGCTTTCCATTAGATAATTAAATAACCTGAATACAAAATAGCAAAGTAATCCAGTAGAATTCTTTCATCACAATCACAGCCATTATTGCATATTTATATTAAACTTCTGTAAACAATTAAACAGTCGGCAAGTACCTGTTCTTTAATGTTGTTGACAGTTTCCCTCAGCTTTCTTCATCTGTCAATTATACGCACTTCTGCATTAATTAGCGTATGCAACTTTGTCTTATATTATTTTGCCAAAAAAGTTTGCCAATGCAATCAATATTAAAACTGCACTTGTAAAAATGGTACAAAATAATCAATAGATAATAACCATGTGTTTACAATTTAATCAATTTATTATAATGTTAGTCTTCGTTTCATCTTCAATTTCTCTTCTTTTGACCACACACTATTCAAGCAGTGCCAGAAACAGAATATATTTTAGCAAGAGTCCTATCAGGGATAATGATTTTTTCGCATTTTTTCTCACGGATTTCTTTTACGAAATCTTATTTAAAGAATTGGAAGTAAGAAAATTTATAGGAATTGTTAATGAAGACGAATTTATTATTCTAATGTGCAACTAATTTATTCAAAAATCAAATGTAACTGGAATAATTTAAGAGTGATATATTTAGAAATAAATTGGCGTCATATACACTAAAATGGACGCCAGTTTCATATTCCTATGCAAATGCCGTTTTATAAAATTATTAAATTTTAAAAATATTGACCAATTTAAATGTGATTACCCTCAACTGCAATTTCTGTTTTAAATTTCTACTCTAATTTTCTCAATCTTGAAAAACTTTGTAATTAATCTCAAATTTGCTATTATTGGAAGGTCTTCAATTGTAAATCAACAAAATCCGATATTTTTTGAAATACATGATTTTTCGCCTGACTTACATGAATTTTGTAAATATTTGTTTTAACCCTTTAAGACTTGAGTTTATTGTTTGAGCAGCGTCTGCAGAATTATTATTTGCTGCTAAAAGAAAATTTAAACAAATTCAAGAACAACCAATTGGAGGAGAAAAAACTACAAAAATTATTAGCAATTTTTCTTGAAAATGATTTATTAAACTAACTACAGGACTAATCTTATTTTCAAAATAATATTACAAATATGATTTGAAAACAAATCACCTCAGGGATTTCGCATATAAATATATTTTTCATGCTTTATTAATTTTAATAAAAATATTGTAGCATCATCACCCAGGCTGAGATGTACATTCAATTAGATACATTTAGAGATCACAAATTACAGTTTCTTCGAAGTGGGATGATGTCTAACTATTTGAAAATTCGTTGTTTCATATACACTGTATATTTTAATCTAGACCAAAGTATATTTAAGATCTATCCAATTATAAGCATAACAGGTAACCACCATTGTTTAGATAATGAAGAGAGAGAGAGATTCCAGTTCGTGATGGGCCCACTGCCCAAAGCGGTATCAGGTAACCAAGAAGCCATCCACCATTCCATAGAGTGGAGTTCCGTTAACTAATCTCATTCTCAATAGACTGATTTTATTATGTGTACCCTAACTAAGTGAGAATAAAGGAAGAACACAATTCGACTTATTCACTCACTCTTGATACTGTGTAGTGTTAACAATTTAATATACGTGCAAATACGAAATGACACTAGCAGCTAGCAAAAACTAGTTAATAATTAATAAACAAAGCAGCTTCCTATCCTACATTTAAAATACACATAATAACAATACAATAGACACTAGCTGCGACAAAAAAGAAAAGTTAAAAACTATGTAAAATAAACAAAGCAGCTTCCTAGCCTTTATTTAATAATGTAATAACAATATACTCAAGGCCATTCTGATTGATATTTAACTAAAAATTATTATGTTTGCTTTTGGGTTATTGTATTGAATGAAAATATTTCAAGTGGTTCTTTTACAGAAATATTTCAATGTGAAGCAATAAGCGGACTGCTTGCTTTGCAAGCAAAATCCTCACGTGATGAGGTAAAGAAAACGGTAATAATTTAGTTTCAGCGAGCGTAGGTACAGCATTAAGGCATCTGCTTGCTGTGGCGTAGTCATTCAATGATTTTTATAGCAAATTGTAATAAATTATTTCCTAATTCAGATCATATTATTACTTGATTAATGAATGTTGTCTAAATCAAAACTAATAAATTAGGATTTGTACATTTGAAGAGATATAAATTCATGCAAATAAGAATGAAATTCATTTATTATAAAATTATTGGGCAAGCACAGTTTGCCTTGCTTGCACGGACGATCCGCCTATGCTTAAGATGCAGTAATCCAAAAATAAATCGAAGATAAGATATTTTAACAGATACGAGACAAAATAATAAACAAGTGCTAATATTTGATAAAATTCTAGATTCTATTTTAAATAACACAAATTGAGGTTAACCAAAAAAGCTCGCCAACTAGTTCATAACTATCTATATAATAACGATATCCAAAATATGATAGAGAATTGTTTCCTCTTTCAATTCCATCCATAATTCATGATCTGGCACGTTTGGATGGGTTTGGGTACTTTATTACTGAAAACAAAATATTTGTCACTAGTTGTTGCTACCGCTTTTCTTACCAGAATATAAGATACGGGAAGAATTTGAAAACTTTGTGTAAAAATAAGAGTTTCATTCACGTACTTCAAGCCAATGAATAATTTTTATCACAATTTTTCACCATAACAGGGAAGTACACTTATTAAGAGATGCGTCAAAATCTAAGGATTCACAAATTTCACTAATATGCATGTTTTGATTTAGACAACATTCATTAATCAAGTAATAATATGATCTGAATTAGGAAATAATTTATTACGATTTGCTTTAAAAATCATTGAATGACTACGCCACAGCAAGCAGATGCCTTAATGCTGTACCTACACTCGCTCAAACTATTAAATTATTACCGTTTTCTTTACATCATCACGCGAGGATTTTGCTTGCAAAGCAAGCAGTCCGCTTATTGCTTCACATTGAAATATTTCTGTAAAAGAACCACTTGAAATATTTTCATTCAATACAATAACCCAAAAGCAAACATGATAATTTTTAGTTAAATATCAATCAGAAACATTTCTCTATTGAAGCAGTGTCGGAAACAAAATATATTTGAGCGAGGCTCCTATCCTATCTGGGATACTATTTGTTTTTCTTTTACAAAATTTATAAAATTTGTACAATTGTGAATGAAGGAATTTTTTCTACGAATGTGCTACCAATTCATTCAAAAAATCAAATATATCGCGGATGTTTTAAGAATGACATATTTTGAAATACATTTTAAAAATCATTGAGCAATTTAAATGTGATTTCCATCAGCTGCAATTTTCTGCTTTAAATTAATACTCTAAAATTCTCAATGTTGAAAAACTTTGTAATTTATCTCAAGTTTTCTATAATCAACATTCCTTTTATTGTAATCAACAAAATTCATATTCAATATTTTGAAATGCACGATTTATTGACTGCCTTACCGAAAATTTTAAATATTTGAATTAATATAAACTATTGGATTTTGAGCAGCGCCTTATTGCAACAACGATTATTTTCTGTTTAAAAAATTTTGAAACAAATTCAAGAATAACTGATTAGAGGAAGAAAACTACAGAAATCAATAGCAGTTTTTCTTGAAAACGATTTATTAAAAGAACTGCAAGAATAATTTTATTTCTATATTAATGTTACATATAAGTTTCTGAGAAAAATCGCATTGGGGATTTCATTTATAAATACTTTTTTTATGGTTTACTATTTACACTAATTTGGTTACATAAAAAATATTTGCTTGCCTAACTGCACGAGCTGCCACTGCTATTGGGGTAAATGCAAGCCTCTCACAAACAAATAATTATCTATCATTTGAATCAATACATCTTGGCATAAAAAACTTCAAGAAAGCAATCAATTTTTTTGGTCACTGCAATAAAATTTTTTATTAAGCCGAAATGCGAGTTTTATAATGTCAGCTAAGGTCTGCAGCACTATTTAAATTCTAAGTGTATGAAAAAGATGTATGAAAAAGATGCTGTGAAGCTCTGCACACCAACACAGTCTGTACAAAAACAGCTCATATACAATACATTTTGTTTCACTTGTAATGCCTAAGCACGGCAAATATTTATTATATTTTTTATTAAAAGAACTGCAAGACTAATTTTATTTCTATAATAATATTACATATAACTTTCTGAGAAAAATAGCATCTGCTACCAAGCTTCAACAGAGAGTAAATTATTCTTTTAAACCATTGTTCCTTATTATGCACGGGTAGGGATGTACTGATGTTAACTATTTACTCTGACAAGAGATACATTCTCGTTAACCTTTGCTCAACTTAAAGTAACGTGATACTGTTTAGGTACACCACTGTCGTAGTTCTTCTCCGTGAATTGGCTATGGCCTTCGACGGACTCCAATCTATCAAATCCATCCACATGTGCCTCTGTTGTTGATCGAGTAGTTCCAAGTCTCAACTCATTCAAGGACTTATGTGTTCCCTATCCTATCTCAGTGCAGCTCTCATTGCTGTTTGTAACTGACTTAAACTCAATTTGTAATGTGTACTTATGATACTTTGCAACCTGGCAATGTCACTAGCTGCTTAATAAACATTATATTAGCCATTACTAAAAAACTATTGGCTTTAATTAATATAATTCGATATAACAAATATGACTTGCAGCTTCCTACCTTACATTTAAATAACAGTACATGCTTAGTCTATTTATCTGTCTATTTATAGGTCACGTAGTTTGTCAGTGTAATATAGATATAACCTACTGTAGGCTATCCAGCCTTTCTCTGATATCAATTATTTGCTACATGTAAATGAATGAATTGATAGTCAGCTAAACGAGGAAAAACTTCTATTTGTACACCTAACATAAATGCAGGTTCATGACTTGGATCAAGGCCCCCCGAGTTGCTCCCGATATGTGCCCAAGCCACTACAACTGCATTTACCATTTAGCTTGACATTAGATAATAAGTAAGCAAACCAAGTTATAATCTAAAGTTAAGATTTTCGAAGAATTTACTTCAACAGTTTCCAAAATGATTCTTGCTGTATTTATAGTTAAATTCAAAAAGTACCTGTTGTTTGAAATTTGAATTTTTTTGTCTGCCAAAATTGGCTAAAAATAATGGAAGTGATTTCGCCCTCTTTATTTAGTCAAATTGTTTGATGGCAAGTACTAATTTGCTATTTTGTTTCTTAGTTGCATTTACAAAAATAATAATGATAATTGAACTTAAATTGTTCTTAATTAATAAATAATAATTCGATCTTAATCTTGACTAATCCTCTGATCTTCTCTTCTTAGCAGCATTATTTTAAAAATTGCATACAGAATTGCTCAATTCCAAATATATGGAAAAGATCTTATATTACACCAATTTTAAAAAGTGGATGTAAAACAAATGTTAAGAACTATAGACCAATAAGTATTTTGCCTAAGATTGGACTCATATTTGAAAGGATTATATTTTGGAATCTTTATCCCATCATAAGAAATTCTCTAGCAAACAATCAATTTGGTTTTATGAATAAAAGATCAACTGTTGCACAATTATTATCATACTTAGATATTGTCTATAAAGAATTTGATGAAAATAAGATCATATCTACATTATATATGGACTTTAGCAAAGCATTTGATAAAGTCCCACATGGAAAATTAATTGAAAAACTCCAATTATTGAAAATGGGTGGAAATTTTTTAAAATTATTAGCATCATACTTGAAAAATCGT
>CABFPE010000606.1:100396-110875 GCA_900660155.1 Hofstenia miamia | reverse complement strand
ATATATATATATCCAAAGTTATCCAACCTTTAGACCAACATTGTCATCACCTAATAGTGAGACTAACATAACAAAAAATACTTTTAGTTCAGTCAAAATCAAAAAATTTGAAAATGCTAAATTCTCCAACAAATATGTTCAGTATTAGCTCATTAATGCCAAATTTTGAAATGGGGGATATAATAAAATTCCCACAGTGAAACTAGGCTTCTGCAGAGCTACCATAGAATTTGGCTCCAATGTTATGAAGGCCTATTGTCCCATAGTCCCATTGGCCCCACAAAGTAATTTATATTTTGAGAAAAATTAGCAAAAAAAACTAGTGGTAATATTTTGACATCTATGCCTCCTGTGCTATTGAGTTATTTGGTATCAGATCCTAGTCCCATGGGACTAGAAGGTCTCTCATAAACCTTTTCCTTTATTTGGTAGCAAGGGAATTAGATGAAGTATAACTTGGAATATAAAATATTAACTTTACAATGGAAGAAGATAAAGAAGATTCAAGTTGATTTGTAAATGTTACCATAAAAATAATGATAGCAATTTTACATGTGTCATTAAATTCATTTTGTTGATAAGTGTAATTATTGATGGCAGAAGGATCCAGAATGATCTTTTGACGAACTTGTTGGATGACCATATTAATTCTGCAATTTTTCTTTCGAAAACTTTTCATTTAGTATGAATGTGAATTTTGTTTAAAAATAGTTTTTTTACAAAATTTTAGGAAAAGCAATGCTGCATGGTAGGTGTCATTTTCCATTTACATTTCAACTGCAAAAGGACATTAAAAAATGAGGGACTTTTTTTTCTGAATTTCATCTTTTACTATTTGGAATATATACGTTTGAAATTTTCATTGATGTCTTGATAGAAATTCAACTCCATTCCATCCATATTGAAATTCTATGTGAATTTGTGAAATGGTTGTGCAGTATTCAGATCTTAATTTTGATTTTAAATATTACCAACCTCTTTGCATTTTACTTAGTTGTCATTCTCTTGTTCTGAATATTGACTATAAGCCTAGATCAGGTCAATATGTTAGAAAAATTCTTTGGTGATACCTGATGCCTGGAAAATTTTGGCCTACCAGTTGATCTCACAAATAAAGAATGGCACACTAGCTATGCTCTATCCTTGCATTTTCATAAAACTTGCAATGAATTTATAGATTTTCATGAGTGCCGGACTCGTGCTTGAAAATTTTTTAAATTTTGTGCCATGCCCATGCCTACATTAAAAGACGCATCGAAAATATTTACTAATTTGATTTTCTATCTATGAAATTGCATATTGAAATCATCAAAAGTTTTGTTTATTGAAGTTTGAAAATATTTTCTGCCAAAACCATTTCATGCATAAAGGTTTAATCTAAGCTGCCTTTTAAATTTATAGATTTTCGTATTGTGCCGGACTAATGTTGAATTTTTTAAAATAATTTCGTGCCTTGTAGTGCTTGTGCCTCACTGCGTTCTTGCATGTCGTGCTTGTGCACAGCTTTAACACTGCCAGTTCCTACGTGTTCTTTAGTTCAGATTACAGCGTTGTTTGTCTTGAAGATTCAAACAGTAGTTTACAAAGTAGAATGCTACACTGTAAATTCCTTCCTGATTTCATTTACACTGGTGAAAATATTGGAATTGAAATATTATCTATAATTGGATCAATTTGGACTTAAACAGGGTGACAGGTGACACACCAACAATAACTGATTCTGGAAGATTAGCTCTGAAAAACAACTTAAACACCAAAATTTTGATTTCCAATCGGACCAATTTGGTTATTTACCCATTCATCTAATATTTTGTTTTTATAATACATGTACCAAAATTTTTTTAGGGGATTAATCTTAGAAAACTAACACCTTTGAACAGCTTGATAACACGGTTGCAAGAGTATTTAGTTAATTCTTCCCTTTCCAAATTAGCCCCTTTGATCTCAATAATGCAAACACTTGATTAATTAGTTACCTTTGATTAATTAGTTATTGACTATAACCACATTTTTTATTCAATCTATGCTTAGTGTGTTCTACATAGGATAGATTGTAGCTACTTACTGACATATTGAATATGAAAATTATGTGGTAGACTGTCATGGGACAAGGCACGGAACCCGGAACAAACATTATGGGAAGGAAAGAAAAACTAAAAACGGAACGGGACCAGTAATGGAAAAAAATGAAAAAATGTGCGACATAATTGTTGGAGGATGACGTCCAACTATTCACAGAAGTATTAAAGAGTTATTATTATTATTATTATTATTATTATTATTATTATTATTTTTATTATTATTATTATTATTATTATTATTTAATTTGAAAAGTATACATATTCAAAAGTATTTAATAATATAATTTTTAGAGTGTTTGATCATTTACATAAAAATGGGCTGCGCTCCATACGAATAAAATATATATGTAAACAATTCAAAATATTTTTGCAATATAAATTTTTATTTGGATTTAAGAGAGTACCTTTGTAAATCTGAGCTATGATATTTCTCCATGAAATCTGGTGGTCTAATATTAATACCGGAACTTATCATTTCGTCATAATACTTTTTCAAGTTAGAGTACTGAAGCTTATCGTAAAATCCCAAACTCTGAAATTCATCTTTTGAAAAATACTTCTCAATGTCACCAAAGGATTCTTCATTAGTCATTTGAAAGAACAAAGTGAATGCTGCACAGTTCTTTTAAGCGAGGCAGATATGGTGGGCAGAACTACAATCAATATAATAAAATAATTTGAAATTAGAAGGCGAACAGTCATATATTATAATGACATTAAAATAATTAAAAATGCGCCAAGGTCGTTGCTAGAATTTTTTCATAAAGGGCTAAGAATCATTTAAGAGCATTTAAGATACTTTTAGTTTTTCTTAATTAAAAGCAGATAATTCATGTATTTTACACAATTTAAGTCTTCTCTTCTCTGAACAGAATAATTCAAGCACATGCAAACGAAAACTTTGCATATTTTGTGCTTGTATAGTCACAATACCATTAGTGTTTCCAACCAACTGAAATAAAAAGTTCTCTTTAGAGAGGGGAGGCTTTGGAGGAATGTTAATAAACATATCCTAGTATTTTATAGGGATTTTACATAAAACATTTAGGACGTTTTTTATTAAAAAAGGGCTTGTATATATTTTTCATTTCATAAAGGGGGGGGGCAACTGACCATTTGGCCACGGTCCTGTGATGGACTATAAAAAGGTTCGCGCGGTGGGGTCTGCAGTACATATATAAGATGTTTTCATCTAGAAAATACACATGACGATGCAAAGACTTGATATTGCATATACACAAATAAAAAACTATTATAACTTTATTTCTAGCAAAACACAATTTTGATATTTCCTATATATATATTCCAGTGAATGGAAATTGGGATTTCAGGTTGTTTAGTTATATTTTTAATGAAAGTTAAATTACATAAAGCTAGGCGAGAAGCATTATCAATCATTATGTTTCATTTCGCTGTGGGATTTGACCTCAGTAAGCATTACATAATTTATAAGTGCACAAATACATATATTTAAAAAAATTTTCACTGATCTTCCCTCCAATATTAGAAACATACAAGCATTCAAGTTGCTAGATTTGTGTGAGCCCTTCTATATTTTAAATGTAAATCCTAAAGATTACATCTTCATTATCATAACCAGTTTGCATAAAAATTATTAATAAGTTCCATAAAAACTGAAGTCAAGTAACCTTTTCAAAAGTAAAAAAATACAATTTATAGTAAATTATCGAGAGATTCCAGAAAGTAAATTTAATTATCATATTCTATTTGCAAAACTGTAGATAGCTGAAACTATAAACATATTTTGAGTTTAGATTTTAATAGGAATTCCTTTAAAAATAAGCAAAACTTTCTCTCGTTTTAAGATAAAACAAAATTTTTTTAATCTTTTCGGCCTTTCATGAAATTTAAAAGCGGCTGCAGGCGGGTAAATTATCGGCCCCGGTGGTGTGAGGTAAGGTTGTTGTGTGCTAATACAATTCATTTTGTTTTTACAGATTGACGAAGTCTCCGAAAATATATTTCAAGTTGCTTTAAAAATTTATTAAAAAGGAACGATATTTTGGAAAGGTACGTTTACTTTTCGAACTTTTTGTCATTATACAAGGGCATGATGCATGAAATTTTCTTTTAAAATGAAGTAGGAATCCCCAGAGAGGCATTTAAAGTCCTACGTTACACGCAATAACATGGCGTCCTTTAATTTATTATGGGAAAATTGTAGGCATTCACAATAAAGTTTTGGCTTCATAAAGAACGGTTGCTATTAACTTTTGCTCGTAAATTCACCCAAGTCTATGGCCAGCTAAATTTGTTTTCATTTGGGGAAGAACGAGTGCTAGGTCTGAGGGCGCATAAGTGCATCGTCCTTGCGATCTAGTGTTCGGTTCTTCCGGAAGCTGATGATTCAAATTTGCATTGCTTAAAATTTACGTAATTGTTAATTTGGTGGCAGTATCAGGTAAATTTTATACATAGTGATTATTCTTATTCCTACAATTTTAATTCTAATCTCAGAGTTAATTATAATTTAAATTTATTTAAAACTACTATAGTAGTTCCAGTTTTGTCAGAAAGTGGGTCAATTAGGGCCAATATTTTTGTACTTATTTCAAGATATTTGCAAAAATATGCTAATTTATCAACATATAACCCTTGTCAAAAAAGCATCCCAAACCTAACTCTAGCTACATCCCTAACCCTAACCCAAGACTTAACCCTAAATACAACATCAACTTTTAAACAAAATTGTACCCTAACCCTAACCTTACCCTAATCCATAAACCTAACATTATTTTATGTTCTTCATCATGATTAGGCCGACTCAATGAAACATTCATTTCGATTTATATATATATATATATACTGTATATATATATTTAGGTTTTTATTTTATCAAAATATTTTTTGTTTAAAATATTTTTTATCAAAACTTTTCACCAAAACAGGAAAGCAAAAAACCCATAAATATGTCAAAGTTCAGGGTTCACCAATTTCTTTATAGGCTTGATGAAAATTGTTTCTGGCTTTATAGATACAATAGATTGTTGGGGATGGGAGAGGAGGGTAAATCTGTTTATATATGGATATATATACATATGTGTGTGTACAGGGTGACTCAAAAGTCTTAATCAGGTTTCAAATACATATATCTCGCTATATATTAAGACTACAGGCCTATTTTTTCATTTAAAATATAGAGAAACCTCATAAATTTAATCCACCAAGATTTGTATTGCTACAAAATCTATCCGAAATGTTGAAATTGATATAGATTTTCCTCAATGCACATATCAGCACGTTTTCGGTAATTTTCGAATGTTAAGTAGAGTATGTCTTTCGTCACAGTCTTGATTGCCTCATTAAAATTTCTGGACATAACATTATTGCTGTAAAGTACGATTCATATTAAAATTCTACATTTCTCTATATGTAAAAGAAAAATTTTGTAAGTAGCGCAAGTATTTTATGAGAATTAGCATGGCCTAACAAATTTCACGAAAAAAAAAACCACTAAGTACTGTAGCTTTTTTTTCTGAAAACCACTCAGTGCAAAAATGAAGATACTTAACTCTAGTATATATATATATATATATATATATATATATATATATAATATATATATATATATGAACAGGAGTTGGCCTTGCACATTCAACAAAACCAAACTTAAAATTGAAATAGAATATTTCTTTTATAATCTAATTCATAAAGAAAAAGGAATGGATGATTTAGAAAATTGGCGTCATGATATTCGTAATCTCTTTGAAAGCTATGCCAAACAACCTTCCATACCACGCAAAATAAGAAATCTAATAAAAGCGTTAAAAACAATCGCTTCAGATGACACCAGATATATATCTAAATTTGACAAAGGCAATGGAGTTGTTATCACTGATAATTCATTCTATATAAACAAAATGAAAATAATACTAGATGATAAATCAAAATTTATAGAAGAGAAAACAACCAACATTTGTAACAAATTCATAAGAGAAGAAGAAAAGTTTAATAAATTCATTTTAAGTTTAAAGAAGAATGGAGAACTAACAAAAGAATTAAATGAGATGTTTAGAAGCACAGGATCACAACCATGTCGTCTATATGGACTGGCAAAAATCCATAAAGATCGTGAAAATCCGTCAATTAGACCAATTTTATCTACAACAAACTTCAAAAATTCAAATTGCTCAAAATTGTTAGATAAAATCTTAAAAAATACATTCCAACGAAATATAATGTTTGTGATACATCTGATTTTCTAACCGAGTTAGGGTTATTGTAGTTAGGGTATCATTTTAGTAAAACGTACAAAACAAACACCATAAATGCATTGTATCATCGTGCTAAACTAACATCATCAAATTATAAGCATTTAACAGCTACCACTGAAAAAATCTTTCAGACATTATAAAAGTTCTCGAATGAAACTTGTGTAATAAAGATCGAATAAAAAACGCCACTGATGAAACTAAGACTAGTATATATTTGAAACTTTCCAATTGCAGTAACAAAGTCAATAAAGTAAAGAAAAGAGTTATAATAATGAACACCAACTAAAGCAAGCAAAGATAATACCAACATTTACATCATTTAAAACATCGAACATCATTAAAAACAAAAACCCAGTTCCAAAAAATTTAGTTTCTTCCTTAATATATAAATACCAATGTGATGATTGTAAAAAATCATACATCGAAGAAACTAAAAGACATCTAGGAACGAGAATAAAAGAACATCTAAATGGGCACCTAGGATCAAGCTCAGCATTGTTTGATGTGCCCATATTAAACGCATTTGAGCATGATTAAGTGCACCTATTCTTATTTTTTTCTGAATTCATTTGAATTTAAAAATTGTAAAATAATTTCTATATATATATATATATATATATATATAATGTAAAATTCATTGTGTAGTGATTATTAAAAGCCATGTAAATTCTATTTGACATTATGTTATGAGTTATTCTTACTACGGCTTTACTGAAAATGGCTATTCTTACTAAGTTCTTGACACATTTTATGCTATTCTTATTATGGTGTTTAACTAAGTTCTTACTAAGAATAGTGGTTTTAAAAGACATTAGGTTATGAGCTATTTTTATTACGGCTTTACTGAAAATTGCTATTACTAAATTCTTGACACATTTTATGCTATTCTTACAACGTATCTAATTAAGTTCTTACTAAGAATAGTACTTTTATGTGACATGGGTAGTGTTTTTTCTAGGATTTTAGTTTATCCTTTATACGTTTTTTTAAATTTTTCGTAAGATAGCAAGGACTTGTACTTCTTAGAACCATTTTTTAAGATCGAACAGTTCTATGGGCAAAGGCAAAAAATAATAGTTTTTTCGAAAAAGTGAGGAGCAGAAATGGGGACAAGTAGATATATAGATAGATAGAAAATTGTTGTCGGTCAATAAGTCTAATGTTTAATTTAATAATTAGTACAACGACAAGCAATCATTCTCCATTTAGAGCCCGCATACCCAGTCGGTCTGTGTCCGATACGAGCCCTACCCTTCAAATACCGCGGATATATTTAATAAAAATAATTGATTCATAGTCAATTGGTATGAAAATAAAAACTCATTCGAATAATCTTTAGTGAGGCGTGACCATTATTATATGTCGAGAAGGGCATGCACCTCACCACCCCCCGGTCTCCCCGTCTACACACCACTGCGATGGGGAGACTTTCTTAATGTTAATGAAATTACACAGCAATTTAATGGCTAAGAAAGTTGTATTCTCAAATTGGAATAGTTTTCAAATTTGCAAAGTGTGCAACCCAACAGTTCAGATTAAGAGTTTAGATAAGTTTGTTAAGTCTTGCACCTTTCAAGACTCCAAATGCATTAACAGCATCTCTTTATAAAAAAAGTACGATTTTCATTAAAAAAATGTCCTGGCGAGGAGACGTTGAGCTCAGACTTGGCCTTTGAGGTTGGTATTATGAATACTACAGATGTTGTGAGTAATTCGACCGAGATGCAGAAACTTGAATGATTTCGATTTCCAGAACTGAAAGAACTGTACGTATGCATATTCCAACGCATTCAATGTAAAACAATGTGATATGCAGTGTGCAGGACTATACATCAAAATATTACCTGCATCAAGAAATCCCTTGCCGGTTGTTAGGACAAGTTATTGGCAATTCCGGTTGGCGGCCAGTAAACTTACAACTTAGGCCGTTATTTGGCAGTAGCGCTCAAAATCCAGCCACTTAGCCACTGTATATACATGTAATTTAATTTCAAAAACAACTTCTAATATCACTAATCCAATAAATAGAACTCTAATTCAATTTATTACAAACAATAATAAACAATTTTGTCGTTAGCAAACTTTCAATCAAAATTTGGACAATGAAGAAATTTGGACTAAAAAATGCCGCTAAAAATAGGAAATCATGCTTTTACAGACCACTATTGGCCAATGAGCACACCAAGTCAGTGTGCAATTCTGTCTTTGTATCTTAAAATGAAAAGGACTTTCAAAATGATGTCAACAATTTTGGTATTATGTGCATGTATAGTCTGAAATCTTCATGGTCTCACTCTTTACCACGTAAAAACATAGCTTTCTTTTACACGTCTAATGAAAATAACGTAACCGAAGGCATTATGGTTGCTGTACAGCACGTGCCTTCTTAATCATTTTTAGCTACACTTTCTTACGTATTAGCTGTCATTGAAACAGAGCGCATCAGAAGCAAATAAAGCACTTTATGCAAATAATAACTCCGGATTAATCAGTGGTGGTTTGCAACATGTATTTTGTAGCAATCACCAACCACCATAATCTTAGAAGTACTACACTGAGAAATCCATGACTGAGATAATGATGGTGGCCTCAGATCTACTCGCAGTTCTCATTAGTTTGCCAAGTGAACACGGATCAACAGTCATGACAAAAATCCGGACCCAACGCCACAGGTAAGAATATAAGAATAGAGGCATATTGTTTGTTATTTTCTACTATTCAACTATTTTGAAATCAATATTTACAATATCAGTAAATGTAAGCATTTTATATCTTATATAATGAATTTCAAATGGAAGTAAATTTCAAAATAGCACCATTATTTTCAGACATAAATAAGAAATTAACATTGTTTAATTAGTTTAAAAAATTTTTTTAGCGATCTACAAAAAATTTTTATTCATCTAAAATTGACTTGCGTGATGTATGTATTCTTAATAGTCCAATTCACATGTAGACATCTATATACATTAGAATTGAAAAATCTATAAATGTATTTCATGCATTAAAAATATCTTCCAATACATTTTATATTTATTTAAATAAAGTATTACTAAGAAATTCGGAATTTCGATTTGATAAAACTCCAGTCAATTCAATCAACTGACAACGAAAGGGGGCGGCACCTGCCTGATAAAAACAAACAATAAATTTGAATTCTATAATTATAGTAAAATTAGTTGATCTACTTGCCTTAGTATTAATCTCAGAATATTTTCCATAAAATTATTCTTTTTGGTGCCATTATAAGATAGTCTTTTGATTTACCTCGCTTTGTTTTAATTGGCTAGAAAATTCCTAACAATATTAATTAAGGCATTAATACATGCAGCTCTGCCTGATATGTCTGTAGCGCTTAATTGAATTGTGTCATGAACGCGGATTTTAACTCAGGAGTTTAATAACTTAAAGTGTGGCCGAGAAAGGAAATCAAGCCTCTAAGATTAAATCCGAGATCACGGGTGTTCAATTTTCCGCAAAAGGGGTTGAACTCGAACTATTGAAAATATATCAAAAAGTTCGATTATAAATGTTAAAATACTAAACGACTCCTGTCTAAGTTAATGTCTCAACACCAAGTAGTTTTTCGTCAACATCTCTCAAATTTGAGAATATAACTTTCAATGAAACACAACCTAGAGTACACGAATGTAACTAAAATTGTCCCTTAGTCCTTAATACTGTAAATTCGATGCTATATGCAACTCTAAGTTTGACCTTAAAAGCGTATTTTCAAAGTGGATCTTGAATCTAAAATAAATCGGATAAAATTGAAATCTGTTTTGTAATATTTTTTTAATGCAAGAAGCAATGTCAGCCGAATTCTTTTATGAAAGAATTGAGAAACAATTAAAGAAGTGAGAATTAATCCAACCCTTTTAAAATTCACCTTTAAACACAGCTTTTGTCATTACAATTAACAGCTAAGGGAACACAATTTATCACAGTGTTTGCCTGTTGTTAATCGATTTTATTCTATACCCTAAGTGCACGTCGCTTTATTCTGTAAAAGCACAACACGAATTACGTTACACTCTTCTCCCAAGTTTCCAGAGAATTCACTGCTTGAAGTTACTATTAGTTTTACAATACTTTCAGGTCTCTATAGTAACCTGAATTTGTCAGTGGAAATGAGTAATTTATTCTTCCTTCACTCAATGTCA
>CABFPE010000605.1:473793-484162 GCA_900660155.1 Hofstenia miamia | reverse complement strand
AATAGACTATATATATATATATATATATATATATATAACTAGTATCCCATCACGGTGTTTTGAGCTCCTTATCTTATCAATTAACATCCAGACGTTTCAACGAAGTAATGATGGCTATCAGTTTGCCACCAAAACTTGATTGTCCACCGTAGACGCAATTATTGTATTAATCCATAATATTGTCGCACAGCTTGATGATATAGAATCTACGATTATTCGTACTTTATTTTTGAACTTTAGCTCTGCCTTCAATACAGTTTTTCCAAATAAGCTTAATGCAATCATTAATGAAAATTTATGTGAAAATGATAAATGGTTTGGTAATTGGCTGTATTCCTATTTAAGTGATTGGAAACAATGTGTTGTTACCTCTTATGGCAAATCATCTAAGCATAAAGAAACATTAGTGGGCATACCTCAAAGTGGTCCAAACTCCCCAATTCTCTTTGTTACTTACACGAACAACATAAAACTTCTAACTGATATTGCAGGGAAAATGCTATAAAATATTGTAGCAATAAACCACTGAAAAGTCGTATCTTTTAAGATTCTCTGATGAAATGTGGAATGATTTTCCAATAAAACGGTTTAGAAATTTACACTTCTATTTAGAAGAATTTAAATTTTCAAAAAATTGACGTTGTTTTAAAGCTAAATTTTTAGCGTGTAAGTACTTAATTAATTTCTTTGATCTTTCATAATTAGTCCAATTTATTTCGGTCGGATATTAGCTTTAGCTAGTTCCAAGAGTTTCTGCTTTATGTTTGCGCTCTTAATTAGCTGATTATCAGTCGTGCTTAAATTAAACCGTCGTGATTTATTAACTACTCGCTGGGTTTTTAGCGGTGCTATTTTGTTTAGGGCTTGATTGATCCGTTCCGCAATGTAATTTAACACATGCGAATCAGAATTTAAAGTAAAAATATAGTCGAATGGAACATTTTTAAGTAAATTTTCTATGATCTCCTCTGAATAATTTTTGAAATACCTAGAAAAAATCGTTTTAAATTTAGGAAGCTTAACTTGAATCTTACTAGTATAAATACAGAGTGCGTGATCACTAAAGGATTCAAGGATATAAGTCATCTATATAGTTTTTGAATTGGATAAAAAATAATCAATTAATGTCGTTTTTCGAGTAGGGTGGGAGTTTGAGTGTTGATTATTTTTAAATTATAATTAGTGCATAATTCTATCAATAATTTTTTTCATAAAAATTGAAATAGTTGATGTTAAAGTCACCTATGTTTAGTGAGTAGTTATTGCTGGGAATATCTGAAATTTCATTGCATTTATACTTTATATACTCTACAAGAAAGTTCTTATTTGGATTATAAGTAACATTAATTATTTAATTTTCTGAAGAATTTGTAGGTGATTTAATTTCGATCCATAATGATTCAAAAACAGAATGATCTGATTCAAATTCTTTCTTAACGTATTGGATTTAAAACTTTTGGTACAATTAGCATGAGGCCACCACCTCTACTATCCCTATTTTTAACAAAATCATTAAAATTTTCGAGGTCTGGATTAAACAAATTTGGATTGATATCATTATTTAACCAAGTTTCTGTAACAGAAAAAATTGAATTTGAGGCATATTGAGAGGCAATTTTAAGAAAATGATTTTTATTTGAATTCAGACTTCTGGGGTTTAAATAAATATATTTAAAATTATTTTTGTAATGATTCTGCAAATTTTAAAGATTACATTCATCTAAAATTGGGCCAGGATTTAATTCTACATCTGCTAAGATAATTAAATTATTAAAAAAGTATTCATAAATGAAAGTAATAAACGATTTACAAAATTTTAGGGATATTTCATAGTAGTGTTGATAACACAGTTTGTAAGGATGAATTAAGAATGTAGCAGAAAATAATAATATAAACCTATATATTTTCCTACGCAAATGTAGATTAGAATCAAGGAGAAAAAAACCATGCGTAATTTAAATTGAAAATGCGGAAATTTCTTGGACGTAAGAAAAATAAGGACAATGAAAAGCCAGAAATCAAGTCAAATGTTAAAACTAAGCCTATTAGTAACTTAAGACAAAATAATGAATTGTCGATTCCTGTTGAAGTGGGCAATGAAATACTACGAGAAAAATCAAATTTGCCCAGCAAAGAACAAAAAGGAAAGGCAAAATTGAAGCTTTCCATTTCAAATGAAAAAAAGTCACTAAAAACTTCAAGGAAGATGTTATCTGCTGAGCCAAGTAGTACTAAAAGCAGCAGTGATCTTCAATTTAAAGATGGAGTAAATTTTATTAATTGCAAAGTTAATGTTAACACATTATTAGGATCACGTAAGAAGAACTGTGGTAAATACAGGACTAGCACACAATTCCCTACACCGCACTATTTTAGTAGATATCAACGGAAATTCGAACGCAGGCCTCTAGTTCTGAGGTGCTACCAATTGGGGTATTGTCTACCTTTACCTGCACAAAGTGGAGTTTATAAGATAGATAGTGCTCAAACATACCTTCCTATGTCATACTTCGGAAGACCTTATCATAGGGTAACACGATTGCAAAAAAACTACATTCTTGACCGCAAGTACATGGACTAATATAAGGAAAAACTTTTGCATTTGAAATTCACGTACAAGCTTTTCCGCATATTATAGTATATTTCCTTCAGCATATTAAAAAGCCGTTGTATTCATAATTTAAGTTGCTTAAAATATGCTTAAAATAGCCAGGGGAATTTGTTAGCTACTTTAATTTATTTCTTTTTCTTAAAATTAATCCTTCTTTTCAATGTATTCATCATTTTGTGCACTTTGGCTTATGACAAAAGTGGGAAAACGGAAATATAGTCCCCAGTATACAATTTTGGAGATAAGGTTTCTTTTCAAAATATACTTAGAACATATTCACAGTAAATTTGAACATAACAGGGAAGCACACTTACGCATAGAAGTGTCAAAATCCCAGGTTTCCTAAAGTTCTTACTAGAAAGATAAAATGTGCTCTTTAGAGTTACAACGTGCAGTTTGGATGTAAATAAATACTGGTGTACATAACTTACTCTTGGATTAGAGAAAAACAATCATCAGTAGCTAAATGTATGCATATTTTTATTTGTATACTCAGACGTTCAAATTGCTAAAGTTGTCTAGGCATTCCCTTGAAATTACAAAGGGCTACAGGCCATTTTTAAGAAGTTTTAAACAAGACCATGCTTTCAGCATCACGTTTTGCTTAACATCAATTCGAAGTTATGATTCATATCAGGAAATCACGAAGACCCTACTTTAAGTGAAGAAATTATCAATTGAAGGTCATAGCTGATCATTGTCATATCCATTTCAATAAGCTGCAAGTGTTATTATGTAATTTTGTTGTTAAATGTGGGCACTAAATTTACAAAATGATCTCAATATAAAATTTTCGATTCATAGAATACGCTATTTAAGCATATTTCTTAAAATAGCGTTGAACTAAAGTGTTTAAAGTCATTAAGTTTTTTGACATTGCGTGTGTTACAATGTGAAAAATTTCATACATTAAGGCATATCACAGCTCTTTTATTTTTTTATCACGTTGCCACCTCCCCTAGGAAAGCTTCACAATAAGCCATACCTTCTATTATGCCCACCTACACACCAGCCACGTACTCAAGAGAGTCATTGCAGAGAGCATTCTATTTCCCAAACAGATTTTCTAAGGTATCCCTCATTATATTATGTTTACATCAAGCCTTTTCCTATCACAATGGGATATACTAGAAATTTTCTATTTATTTCATTTATTCCTATAATGAGAATAACCTTGTGAGAAATAGAATATTAGAAGTTCATTTTCGTGTTTTGATTTCAGTTTTTTTTGCATCTAATGTCAGGTCAAAATTGGCACTTACATCTATTGATTGGATGACCTAGGGATATTCATACCTTTCTGATTTACCCGATTGGAAGGGTGGGTTTTGGACCACCTTTAATACACGGCAATTTTGAGAACCCGCTAGATAAAAGTCATACCTTATGAAAAATTCCTGGATCTGAAACTGACTTGTGATATCCTTGTCTGACTCTAAATACCTCCAAAACTGATTTAACAATTCTTTCATAAATTGTTTCGTCAAATTGCAATTGAGTTTATCTTGCAAACAATATAAAATTTAGCAGGTCTTCTAAAGTAAGCGTTCTATTTTAAATTTAATAACTTTATTAACTTCACGAATTCCTTAGCGTCCGTTCTTTTTTGTCCTTTTCTAGAAATTAATCCAAATCATTTAGTAGATAGATGTCAATTCAATGGTAATTGTAGATGTAGAGTTATTGGCAAAATTTTTGAATATTTGTTTTTTTGAACTCTTTAAGATATATCTGGGCAGCTGAAATTTCATTTTGTAGATCTTTTTTAAAGCATGTTTTACTGCATTTGAGATAGTTCATTTCATGGTTGAATGATTATTTAACACTATTTTTACATCATTCGCAAAATGGAAGATACTGCTGGATAAATCTTTAGATGGTAG
This sequence comes from Hofstenia miamia, assembly GCA_900660155.1. Lineage (NCBI taxonomy): Eukaryota > Metazoa > Xenacoelomorpha > Acoela > Hofsteniidae > Hofstenia > Hofstenia miamia. The sequence continues at coordinate 479,668 of CABFPE010000605.1, read as the reverse complement.
ATCATTGATCATTATAATAAAGAAGTGGTCCTAAGCTGCTTCTTGAGGAATTTCGCTTATGACAACAATTTTACTTGATGAAAATATGTTGAAACAAATAATCTGGGTTCTTTTTGTTAGATACGAATGCAGAAATTTTAGCTTTCTTAAACCAATTCCAAATTTTATCAATATATTTTGTAAAATACTATCAGCGATTCTATCAAAGACATTAACTCTATTATGTCTGCTTTGAGGATTCCCTTCTCTATTGTGTTTTGATTATTATTTAAAAAATTGTGGAGGTTTCTTAGTGAAAATAGGATTAACAAAGTTATAAAATAAACAAATACAATTTACATTTTCATCATTGCTGTCATAGAATTCCCTGCAGTATGTCATCAATTGGATGATTGGTAATGTTTTTTTTGGTGAAACTAATTGAGAATTATAAATTTCGCTGCATATGTAAATATATAACTTATTAAAAATAATTATTTCAAAGATGAGTGACATTTATGATAAAACGCTAATTGGCCTGTAGTTAAAAATCTCCGGAGAGTTTCTATTCTTAAACATAGGTATTATTTTTGCTTCTTTCCATTTACTACTGTAGATACCAGACATTATTCTATACATAAATAAATTTTGAAAAGGGGTTCACTTTATACATGTGCATAAAATTGTTAAATCATCCAATCCACATCAAGATCATTTATTCATTGCTTTATCAATATCATTATTGATATATATATATATATATATATATATATATCTTATTAAAATTTTGTTTACTTTATGAGATTATAGTTATTTCAGCTTGGTAGATAGAAGCAAGATATTTGTCAAGTAGGTTAGCAGCATCTGCATCTCTATTTCCTATTTTGGTTTCATAATATACGGCGCGCTCGTCAGAACCGACTGCTCTCGATGAAAGCATTTTAATTAAGTGTTGTTAAATCAATTACTTTCACAAAAGTTGAAAGAGAAAAAGACTTCAAAATATTTGTGTCTGTTAACTCTTTCACTACTGGGGGTTTTTTTACTACTGGACAAGGCTACTTGACTGACCTACTTTTGAAAGTAACTTTCGTTTTTGTTATTTCCGGATGGCCACTTTTATATTTGCCAGAGTTAATACATTATTTTAAGTCAAATGAACGCAACTTTGTTATGTCGTGAAACACGGCGCCCGGTCCAAAATGAACGCACGGCTTGGCGTGAAACACGGCGCGCGGTAGCGAAAGAGTTAAAAATATTAGCAAACTTAAATAATTATGATCCAAAATAAAAAAATGAAACAAAACCGTTTTTCGGATCTTTGTATACAATATAGATGCCCTCTGTAAAACATAGCCCAGAGTGAATTTACTAACAATAGCATTGCATTTTTTACGTTAGTGCACATTGCTTGAAGATAAATTATAAGGCGAGATTCTTCTGAATTGTTGCTTTTTACTTAAATGTTTGGAATATACACATGATCCAATCATACTTGATATATTCAAAGTAATTTAATGTACAGATATTAAGTGTGTTAATATCTTGGTAACGATCTATTGAATGTATCTCACTGTATGAGGTGAAAGAATAAGTATTAATGTCATGTAGAATCGGAAATAGTGATTTGGCTCTAGTAGGCTTAAGTCAAGTTTTGAATTGTATCCTTCTACCCTAAGATTCGAAATTTGCTAATCTTATTAAGATCAGTATAATACATACTTATCTTAATAGGTAACAGACTACTTGGACAAACTGATCAATCTTATTAAGATCTGCTTAATACATTATAATCTTAATATGATACAGAACAGTAAACAAAAGTAATTCAATATTCCTATATATATATATATATATATATATATATATATATATGTGTGAAATCAGGCCAGTTTCTAACACATAGAGCTATATACAGTCTTTACCTCCTCCTCCTTCACTATTTGAGTCTCTATCAAGAAAGTGGTTTCAAGAACTACCAAGAGAAAACATTGTTCCAACTAAACAATTGAAATTGTGTAACTTGCATTTCGAACGAATCTGCTTTTTAATTGACACATGAACCTTCAAAGAAAATCAAAAATTTTCGATTATTTTCATAAATTTACACCAATTGAAGTTCAAAATTAGCATATCCTTCTGAGCATGAATGACAAAATTGCTGTTTCAGGTAAGTTTTATAATTATTCCTACATCATAAATCGTAATTGCCCAAGTAGGAAGCCATCTATGGGCCATTATTGGTCCATTGTTGGTGCCAATATTGGCAATTATTGTCATTTGGCCATCGGGCAAATATTGGCAAATTAATAAAAACCATAACCATGACCCAACCATTTACCAATAATGGCCATCAATTTACCAACAATGAGCCATTAATTCACCATTTACAGCCAGTATTTACCAATAGTACGCCATTCATATACCAATAACTACCAACAATTTATCATCCATAGAACTAATATAGGCGTTAAATTATTAATGAGATAGCAAATCATTTGCAAAAATCGTTTTGAAAAGTTGTACTACTGCAATAACTTAGAAGATACCTAAAACAGCTAGTTTAATTACTATATATAGAAATACATGAATTACATTATAAATATACTTGAACATTGCGTAATTCAACAAATATAACACAAACACAATAAAATATTCTGCCGATAAAAATGTGAATGATGACGAATTTTACTTCACTTCAATATTGAGAATACGAATAACAACTGCAATGCAAGCACAGCTTTATATGGGTTCCAGCATATTCCACTGCCTGTTAAATAGTATTGGAGATGACGTCTAAATGTATCAATAATATTCATTAGTTAAAAAAATTATTTGGCACCCAAAAATTAAATATTAACAATGTCTCAAGGCGAAGGTATAGAATAGGGTGCACGCGGAACATGCGGATAAAATAAGCATTAATATAGAGTAAAAAATAGATATAAACCGACAGTTTTGCATAATTTAGAAAATTAGTAGAAAGCAGTATATATTTAAATACAATAGCTCAGAAAACTGGAAATTCTTTTTTAAAAAATGTCAAGATATGAAATAGTATATTTATGCAAATTTAAACATTTTCAGTTTAAATAAGTGTTTACTTTAGGTGAAATTTGCAAATACATTGTGTTAAAAATATAAATAGATTAATTTCGATTATTCAATGTGTTTTATTCGTATTATTGTAGCAGCTAATAGAGTTTAACATCAAAAATGTTTATTCAAAATGCAAGAAGCAAGTGCAACCTTACAAAAATGTTACATATCACCAGGTTATTATCCGTTCTACGTCGTTTCTGTCACCCAACAGTCCTTAATTAAGTTGCGAAAGACCAGAAATTTCGGAAAACCAACAAAAACTTATGACATTCTATATCAACCTAAGTGCCTAATAATGCTAAATAGCAGCAAAATATAACAGTTTTATTTAAAATATTAACTGCATTTCTATGATTATCGCCATATGGAAGTAACTTCATAACTCGAAGTTATTTGATCTAACAAATACTAAGAATACTGTATTATGTCAAATCATTTTATATCTTAGATTGCGTACATGCAACTCTCCTTTCAAATCTTTAATGTTGCTTGTAAACAGTTGAGGAAGTTGGTGATGAAGCTCGTTCAATCATGATTCAAAATTCTAGTAATGAAGATATTTTGATGATGGTAGCTCACCTGGATTAGGAAATTTTGAAATCTAATTTTGAGAATAAAATATGTTCAATTTTTAACCTGTGATCCCACCTGGCCTGTCTAACAAAGATCCGTACCCAAACCAATCAAAAAGGATTACTAGTATAATACGCACAAATATGTTTTAGCATAAATGCATCAATGAAAACAAGACAAAATCAATAAAAAATACAAGAATATTTGAATCTATTAGTCTTTAAGAATTATAAAGTTTGAAGTGTTTGACTTCTTAAGTTGTTCCTTAATTCTGTTAGTGTACTTCCTCCCTAAACATTATGATTGATTCGCGACCCGTTCTGTCTGAAATTGCCAAGCAACCCAACTTGTAGGACGGGTTGATCCGTAACTACCATGAATGAAATACAGAAATATTAACTGCAGTATTAGGTCGAATCTGGGATATCTTGGCAATGCTGGATGACAATTATGTCGACGATCTAACTCAAATATCAACATGCACCCTGAGTTGAAAAGAGGCATCATGAAAAGTATTTGGTTTTATGATGTGTAATCTGGTTTTGTAATTTACCAATTACCATAAATGCAAAAGGTTACACTGATTGGTGCATAAATGGCATAAATTACTATTCCCAATGCAGTCAAATTGAAACAAGCTAACCTATATCTAAATCAAGTTTATAACATTGGTATGGACATTTGGTTTACTTGATGCCATCTTGTAAATTATTTTTTGACAAATTGTTGGTACTTTGCAAAAAAAATCGACGCTTTATATACAAATGAATGTGCAAAACTCATCAGTAAACATTATATCTCAATCTCTCAACATTTCACTTTGGCCATATTTGAGCAAAGGTAAATGTTCTTTATTCTTGATATCTTTAATATATCTCACTGAGTACCATTTTCAACAAGCTTCATAGAATAAAAAAGAAAAATGAACAAACGATAATTCTTTATTGCACTGGTCGCAAGTGCCGGAGATAGTCACATTGAGTTTGTCTTTAACATGATAAATTTTGCTTTAAAATTTTGTATGTATAAACAAATTAAGAAGTAGAACAAAATATGCTTGTAAAAAAGGCGTTTTGGGTCGTTGTGTATCAAATATCTGGTTAAAGCCCGGAAGGCTCGGAACTACATATTAGCTTGGCTCATTGACAAGTCTGGTAGTAATAATTGTATTAATCCCTCTATCAAGTACATGTGTGCCTATATGCGTCAATGGATGATTGACTCTATGATATTAAAGAATACAAGATCTTCACTTGAAAAGAATGGAGAGGATGCTTTTTTCTCATCCAAATATTTACAAAATATTACAGAAAAGTATTACAAGCTTACAAATTTTGTTGTAAACTGCATGCTATAAGTGAAAGAATTTGTGTATATTGAAAAATATTCTTTAAATTCATTTTATTTTGAAATTTGTAATTTGGTGTAACAAAGTTACCCCAAAGGACGATGCCCAAATTTTAAAAGTTACGATGTAGAACGGTTAAGCCATAGCAACATGCGGATATTATTAGGATGTCTTGATATAAATACCAACTGTAATACTACTACATCTTAAGAGATAAGTGGACATAAACTTTTTATTGTGTAAACATGTTGATCCTATCGTTAGCTGAAAGATAATTTGCCATTGACATTGTATAGGTAGGATACAGTAAATATGTACTGTTATCTCAAGAAAACGTTTTGGTTTTTTCAGGTCAGCCTGTGACACCTAACTATTTAATGAAGGAATTAGGAAAAACTGAGTATTTGTAAAAAAAACAGTCTGAGCTAAATAGGTGTTTTCCATCTAATAAATCTAAAATGAGATATCAGATTGAGCAAGAATCACAAAAAGAGCCCCCTCCATAGCAACTTTCTTGACATCCCAAATGTTTAGGGATCTTCCATCTTTAAGTAATACTGCTGTAGGGATGGTTCTTCCCACAAATATTCCAGGATTGCTATATCTGGGCAACATTTTGTTAACAGACCCACGAACTTTAACTATAACTTTGTCTCCAACAAATAAATTAAATTCATTGGAATTTCTTGTGGCCAACCTGAAGTAGGTGGGTTTACCTATTTTCCCCATATGACGAAATTTAATTGAGTGATTTACAAGCCCTCTACCGGTCAAGTAATGCACTGCAAATTTAATATCACGTAAAATTATTTGAAATTAAATGAACTGAATTTGTTGCGATGTTTGAACTAATAGCTCCGGTCCATTGACGCT
>CABFPE010000605.1:445561-466007 GCA_900660155.1 Hofstenia miamia | reverse complement strand
CATATATATATATATATATATATATATATATCGCTTCCCTTATTTTGTGAGATAATAATTGCTAAAAAAATGAAAAATATAATAAGTTTCCCACTCTAGAGAATAAAAATTAACTGTCTAAATGCCTACGGTTTTAGTACCTTACCACTAAAATGAACTTCAATTACTATGTCGTTTATTTCAGCAAATATTATGAAATTTCTTCCCACATATGTATTTGTTTGAAGCGCACTCTCAATCATAAGCACTAACAATTCAGAGATTTTGTGATTCCTTTGCTTTGCTTCTTCAATTAAAGCTCAATGAAAAATGTACGGTAAAATTTATGGTGTGCTTGCACAACAATCTGAAATTTAGAAGACTTGTTTAATGCACTATTTAATTAGGACAACATCTGTATGTGAGCAAGTGGCTTTGAAATTCGATCTTCGACGATTAGTGAATGGAATGAACTAACCTCTATGGATGTGATAATTGCTTTCAATACTACACAGGTAGGAAACTCTAGTCACAACCTGCCCCAAAGGTAGGAAAATAGGAGTAAGTTCAACAAATTTCATCGAAATACTTTCATGTTAAAAAAAGCCTTGCAACTTCACAAGCAGAGTGTGTACTTTAAAACATCAAAATTTGATGTTTGTGGAGTTTCGCATCCTTTGTGGGTTTCAATTTTTTTGATATTGGCAGTTGGAGTCACCTTTGCATTTGTTGTGTATAAGTATGTAATGTGGTAGAAGTGTAGACAAAATGAAAAGTGGAAAGCACTAACCCGGAGCAAGGTTTCTTTGATGCCAGATAATTCAACATTACCATATTACAATTTTTGATAAACAGTAAAAATTCCTTCATGTATGGACATCAATTATGATCTTAGTCTTAATTTCGAGATTATCATACAGTACCTATGCTAAATTCCTTTTCAAATCAAAGCTGGAATAGCCTAATTTCTCAAATTCTGAATGTAGCCGGTTTGTACAATTCACAACGAAACTGGTTCACAATGCACTAGGCATCACATTAAATGAATGGATGTACATTGATGCCTTTTTTGGAATTTTTGGAATATTAAACTCATAAAATAAATTAGTATTCCGGAAGGTCTTAAGCTAGAGGAATATGCTAATTTAATTTCATGGTGTAAACCAACTTTTAATTGCAATGAAATTTACATCAATTTCTAACTTTCATATCTCTAAACTAGAAAGTTTTAATGTTTGCGGTTTTTCTCATTGAAATCTACTTAAGCAAACTTTCATGTAGGCATAATATAGTTAACTTACACTTCACAATATGACTAAAAAATATTAAATTAATATTTGTTGAATTTACCTTTTCTATTTAATGCAAATGTGGTAGTATATAAATATTAATAAAACATTATTTGAACCTTGGATTTGTTTCCTTGAGGAAGTAGTTTCATTTTGTTGTGTTTTGCAGGTTGTTTTGTAAAATCGTTTTCATTTCTAAATTACATTTATAAAAATCTGACTAAATAATTTTCTAGATATCAAAATTATTGAATACAAAGGCCATTCAACAAAGTTGCATATGGAAATGGAAAATTCCATCTATTCTTTTCCAAATTATGGAAATAGAAATGCGATGAAAATGGAAATCATTTTTTCGAAGAGATTTAGTGGACATTAATGGAAATGAAATTTCAAAAAGATACATTCTCAACAAAACACCTTAAATCTATATAAATAAAAATCAGTTTTTTACGAACAGTCACAAACTGCAAATGACCAAAATTATTCTCAATCATACAAATCAGAGAGAATACAGAAACAAAATTTGGTTAATCTCAAATGACATTGATTAAATAATACACTGGTACAGCGATATCAATTTTAGCTTCCATAAGCAAATTTGGAAATTTGCGCCTATAATTTCAGATATTTTAGAAATTGAACCCGTTTATGACATCTAACATTCGTTATTAGTTCTGGTTCCAAACCTCCATATGTATACATTTAATTTCATGGCACCTTAAATAAATATTATTATATACAGAAATTTGTGATGCATATGAGTTTACTGCATGAATTTTTCCACATGTCATCATTAGAGGGCAGATCCAAAATATATATATATATATATATATATCAGTGTATTGACAAGCGCAAGCCTAAGCTGCAGCATAAGCAACGCAAAAATTGATAAAGCGCAAGCGGCGATAATCAAGGGTTAAAAGCGCCGCTTAGTTAACAATCAGATCGCCTCTTAAAACAATTGAGTTAATATCAAAGTTTATAAAGATGAATTCACTTAGAACTAATAATTTGTTTTGTTACCGGATCTAATCTTTAACGATGAGATGTAATAGTTATCCTTGCAGAATAGAAGTCTCTCTGATTGACCACCACACATTTAAGCTAAATTTATTTGAAGTGCAAGTATATATAGAATTTGCTATTTTTGTATTTTCCAGAAAGCCAAAAGGATATCATTAGTAACGGAAACATCAAAATCGTTAAGAGAGAGCTGACATATTCAAAAATTTATCTTAGAATAAGTCACCATCAACATTCAATCGAGAATCATAACAAATGCGTTTGTGAGCAGAGGCGTTCACAGCTTTCTGCATGTTATGCATAAACCCACTTATCAATATCTAAAAGAAAGGAATGTATAAATTTTTCTTTCTCTGATGTGTCAATAGAGAAAGAAATAAAATGGCTGAAATTAAGATCCAAAAATATCATTTCGGCTGAATATAAAACTAGCAACTCGATCCGACCAGAATTTATTCAAACCGACCTGATTATGTCTCTCATGTAAATATTTGCCTTAATTTATTACTATTGTGATATTACATGGATTTCTTTCTAACCCTATTTACATTAGTATTTTTATTGACGTTAGTCGCACTCTAATTAGATATTCTATTATTCTATTCTATTCTAAGGGAAAGCGAAGACAACAAACCAAAAATTTTTAAGCGCTATAAACGAAGCACAAAAGCGCAAGCGGTGCAAGTTGAAAAAGCAAAAGCGACGATAAGCGAAAATTTACTAAGCTATCCATTCACTGATATATATATATATATATATATATATATATATCAGCGGAAAGTTAACAAAAACGGACTCCTTTACTCCAAGAGCCTGAATAAACGTCTAGCAGTGCCTGAGTACTAATGTTGCAACCTAGTAAGGTGGGTGCACGAGCGAGGGCACCTTGGGACCATACAAACTTTAATGCCAGATACGTCACCATCAGCATTAGGTCTACAGTATTAGATGTCATTGTTTGAAACCTGCTACTTACTATTATTTATGAGAGAAGGGTGATCTGGTTTTAATATGGGGGCATAGCCCCAGACCCGCCTGTAGCTACGTCACTGATATATGTACATGACAGCTAGTGTTATTCTTTTTAAGGAACTTTTCATGCATGAGTAGCAGAAAATTTCGAAAATATGGGTTTTATCATATGAAAGCCAGTAAACACTTATTATATTCAAATATTCATATAAAGCTTGGACATTTCTTGAAAATGGGGATATAATATGGGTGGGGATAGGGGTAGGAGGAAGAGAGGGGACAGCCGTCCTCAATGCTTAGCTAACAATTAAGAATATTAAAGCAACATAGTAATTTATTTCTATATTTTTCGTAGAAATAACAGAAATAACAGACGAATTTTATACTGCATACATTACCTTTTTATGCATATATATATATATATATATATATATATATATATTGACGAATTATATTTGTAGTACTTTCGGCTATATTATTAGCATTCATCAGAAAAAATACACACCGATTAAAAATAATGTTTATATATGCAATGAAATGATTGATTGAACGATTGACAGGATGATTAACAGCTTAGAAGACTTGAGGTTTGATTTCGACTTGATTGTTTAGTGGCGGGTGACTTTCTTTGATTGCAATTGCTTCGGCTACCTTTGAAGATGAATGACAGATTATGACTGAAAAATTAGATGAAGTGGCGGCATGGCTTTGATGATGGAGGAAGACTTCTGAGCGAAGATGACCGTAGAGATGTTCTCGGATTCTGGTTTGAAGATGTCTTCTAGTCTCTCCTATGTATAAGTGCTCACACTTATGACATTGATATTTATAAACAAGAGCAGAGCGTAGAGACATTGGAATGGGATCTTTGTTTGAAAAGATGTTGCTGGTTTTGAATGATTGAAAGACAGGCTTTTTTTGAGTTGAAATGAATTTGCTGATGAAGGCTAATAATATAGCCGAAAGTACTACAAATATAATTCGTCAACGTGTTCGTTTTTATGCAATATATATATANTTGTCTACCACTACTATGTCTGGCCTCCGTGCTTCTATCACTTTGCTCGTCTGTATGTTGAAGTCCCACAGTATCTTAACCTTCTCATTTTCTATGACGCCCCGTGGCTTGTGCTCATACCACTTGTCTCCTGCTTCTAACCCATGCTGCCTGCTCAAGCTCCAATGTACCATTCTTCCCACCTTGTCATGCCTGAATTTATACTCATTCTGTGCCAACTTCTCACAGCCTGCTATCAAATGATCTACTGTTTCCGCCTCTTTCTTACATAGCCTACACTTATCACTTATTTCTGCTCTTCTGTCTATATGCTTCTTCACCCAGTTCGTTCTTATTGCTTGCGCCTGTGCTGCCATTATTAGTGCTTGTTTCTCTCTTCAGTCCTGCCTTCTTTAACCACTTGTTGCTCTCTTCTCTGTNTCCCTTATGCCTTGCCATGGACAGCCTATCTACATCTCCATTTAGGTTGAATGCCCTCTCTGCTGCTAGTATCTTCCTTGTCTCCCTGTCTAATTCCCTCAGTTTATATATATATATAGAAAAGGCAGGACGTAACTTAATAAAAATTTTATTATGAAAATCAGTTTTATGCCATTTGTCCAACATCCCGCACTAATGTTCAAATATATATATATATATATATATATATATATATATATATATATATATATATATATATATATTGATATGGAATTATATTTATCATGTAAAATGATCATTTTTGTAATTTGTTTGTTTTTGATTCCAAAAGATTTATTGAGGTGCTGCACCAAGCTCAAATTTTTAAAAATTAGTTAAGAAGAAGTTAAGCACTCCACCGAGAAATATTTTTAAACTTTGCATTTGCAAAATCTAAAAAAAATCTCTTTGTCGTAGCACCGTTATTAATGTTTATGTTTATTGATTATTTTAAATGTTTAAAGAATACTAGCATGGTGCATTCATTTGAATGATGTCATCAATTAATTTTACAAGTAATGTTTCGGTTGAATGATCTTTTCTGTAATCAAATATATGTTAATATTATACTTTTCTAGAAAATCAACTAATTGCAAGCAACAGGCTTTTTCTAATATTAGCTACTGGTATGTAACTTTAATCATTATTAATATCTGAACAGTTATTGTTAATTATAGGATTGATAACAATAAGCTTTGAAATTTCAGGAAATATTCCTCATTCAAATGAAAAATTTATAACATTTGTTAACTAGAAAACAACGTTTTGTAAAGTATCAACTGCTTCATTTATTCATTTTAATGAAATAGTATCTAATGATGCAGCATTTAATGGCATTAATATGCTAATAGTTGATTCAACGGAAATTGGAAGAAATTCTGAAAATGTTACATTAGAAGAATAAAAAGAAGAAGAAATATAACAATCACATGTAGAATTGTTTTCAAAATTTGCAGAATATGCTTACATTTAAGGGGGTGCCACACGATTAGTCTTTTGACTATAGTCAAAAAACTTTTTTGACTATAGTCAAAAGACTAACCGTGTGGCACCCCCGAATAGTCAACTTATTCTAATTTTGAAAGAAAATGGGAATTTTGATTTTAAATAACTTTGAACGAACTCTAAATTTTTGAGTTATTTGGTTTTGCAATTCAAGGATGTAACTCTTTACTTCTTTCAGATTTCTGGGATTTTTTTGTCGACAAAATTCTTATATCTGGAGAGTTTGTTAGCCTTTGCATAACTTGAATATTATAATTAGTAAAAAATTATTTTGTCGATTTTGAGGTATGAGGGTTTATCCATCTTGTTCTAAGATGAATTGGGATCTAAGCAAGTTGTGTATGTTACAAATTCCTCGAGGCAACATTTTGTACTATTTATATTGTACCAGTGCCATCTAGAAACTTTAGATAAAATCCTCTAATTTTGAAAAGTGGCCACTTTTTTTACTTGAGCTATATTGCATCTCTTGTACTATACTTAGGCCTCAATCCAAATTGATTATCTCATAGAATCCTATTGTCATTGAAAAAACTGTAGATTTGTTTAGCTAGCATCTTCTCGAAAATTTTAGCAAAGGGGTGTGTAATACTGATAGGTCGGTAATTTTTTGGGTTGGAAGAATCTCTCTTTTTGTAAAGAAGTGAAATATCAGAAATTTTTTAAAATAGCAGAAAATTTATTCTCGATAATGCATTGATTAAAAGCTACAAGGATATATTCTCCGAAAATGTCAATATAGTTTTTAATTAACCAGTATGGCAAGTGGCTAGATCCACAAGATTTACTACTATCAAGATAATTTACTGCTTGTAGAATGATATTCAGCCAAAATTAAACTCAGAGCTTACATTTTTCACAAATTTCTTCTCTTTGCTAGTAGGAATTTCACTCTTAAAATTAAATTTGCCCATTTTTCAAAAGTTCTGTTGATAATAATAATAATAATAATAATAATAATAATAATATATATATATATATATATATCCTACTTAATTTCGTCAATATTCACAGATAAACATTGTGTTTTTCCACGACTTCTATGTAAAAATTTCCATTTTTGAATAGATTTTTCTAATTGCTTAAAATATCGTATAGTACTTGACTTAAAAGCAGGTTTGTGGTAATTTTTGAATAATTTCTTGGTGAAATCATAATTAGTACAATTAGTATTAATTAGTTCTAATAATAATAATAATATTAATAATAATAATAAGGAGGCTCTAAAGAACATGAAGAACTGGAATAATAATAATAATAATAATAATAATAATAATAATAATAATAATAATAATAATAATAATAATAATAGCAGCATTGGAGGAGTGTGTGGTGAGTGGGTGTCCAGAGTGGATGGTAGTGGGGAGGACATTTCTGATACAGAAGGACCCAAAGAAAGGTAGTGAGGCAAGCAACTTCAGGCCAATAACATGTCTGCCAACAACGTGGAAATTGCTAACTTCAGTGATTTCAAGTAGGCTGGCATGTTACTTAGAACAGAATAGGTTGATACCAGAGGAGCAGAAGGGATGTAGGACAAAGACGAGAGGATGCAAAGACCAGTTGTTGATAGACCAGGCAGTGGTGGAGAATTGTAGAAGAAGAAAGACAAACTTAGCAATGGCATGGATAGATTACAGGAAGGCATATGACAGCATTTCACATAGGTGGGTATTGAGGACGCTAGAGGCCAATGGAGTTTCACGGAAATGGGTTGAGTTTCTAGAGAGGGAGATGGCAAAGTGGCAGACTGAGATAGATGGGCATAGGTTGAGGTTTAGGCGAGGCATATTCCAGGGAGACAGCTTAGCACCACTACTGTTTGTAGTTAGCTTAATACCTATCACAGAAAAGTTAAAGGAGACAGGCATAGGGTATAAGATGGAGAAGAATGGTAGAGCAGTGAGTCACCTGTGGTACATGGACGACCTGAAGATGTACGCTAGTTCAAGGAAGATGTTGCAGAAGCAAGTGGAGACATTGGAGAAGGCAAGCAGAGATTCAGGGTTGGAGTTTGGATTAGGAAAGTGTGCAGCAGTGACAATGACTAGAGGCAAGTGTGTGGATGGGGAGGGTTTGAGGACAAGCAGTGGGGATAAGATTGAGGAAGTCAAGGAGGGGTACAAGTACTTAGGTGTGATAGAGAAAGACAGAACAGATCACGAGGAAATGAAGATGAGGCTAAGGAAAGAGTACAAGAGGAGAGTAAGGAAGGTACTACAGAAGTCAGCATTGAATGGGCAGAACAGCATAAAGGCAATTAATACGTGGGCGATACCAGTGTTGAGATATTCGGCAGGAATAGTTAGGTGGAATAAGAATGAACTGAGGGAATTAGACAGGGAGACAAGGAAGATACTAGCAGCAGAGAGAGCATTCAACCTCAATGGAGATGTAGATAGGCTGTACATGGCAAGGCATAAGGGAGGGAAAGGACTGCTAAGTGTGGAGGAAACTGTAGAAGCAGAAGCACTAGGGCTAAAGGAATATGTAGAAGAGCAACCTAAGGGGTCCCTACTAGAGGTCACTAAGGAGTTGAAGAAGATAAGAACTGAGAGTGAAGGAAAGAAGATATACCAGAGTAGGATGGAATCAGAGAGACAAACAAGGTATAGGCAGAAGGCAATGCATGGAGAATACTGGAGGAACACAGAAAAGTGTGATAGAGAAGAGAGCAACAAGTGGTTAAAGAAGGCAGGACTGAAGAGAGAAACAGAAGCACTGATAATGGCAGCACAGGAGCAAGCAATAAAAACAAACTGGGTGAAGAAGCATATAGACAGAAGAGTAGAAGTAAGTGATAAGTGTAGGCTATGTAAGAAAGAGGCGGAGACAGTAGATCATCTGATAGCAGGGTGTGAGAAGTTGGCACAGAATGAGTATAAGTTCAGGCATGACAAGGTGGGAAGAATGGTACACTGGAGTTTGAGCAGGCAGCATGGGTTAGAAGCAGGAGACAAGTGGTATGAGCACAAGCCACAGGCAGTCATAGAGAATTATAAAGTTAAGATACTGTGGGACTTCAACATCCAAACAAGCAAGGTGATAGAAGCACGGAGGCCAGACATAGTAGTGGTAGACAAAGAGAAAAGATTAGGAACAGTGATAGACATAGCAGTACCAAAGGACAGGAATGTAGAAAGCAAGGAGAAAGAGAAGATAGACAAGTACAGAGAGTTAGCAGAGGAAATAGAAAGGCTGTGGAAGTTAAAGAAGGTTGAAGTAGTCCCGGTAGTAGTAGGAGCACTAGGAGCAGTAAGTAAGAAGCATAAGAGATACTTGGAGCAGTTGGGAGTACCAAAGTGGGGAGGAGCAGTAGCACAGAAGGCAGCATTGTTAGGAACAGCTAGAGTCCTGAGGAAAGCTCTCAGACTCCCTGGGAACTGGTGAGTTCCCCGAGCTGAGAGGAATACCAGCATGAAGCTGTGAGAAGTAAGAATAATAATGATAATAATAATTTTGTTGTATCATACAAAAACATTAGAATGAAAGAAATTAGTAAGAGTTTAGCCCACTAACTATAGGACACTTAGAACAATAGCAAACTAACAAAAACGTTCCAGAAGAGCAAGACTTCAATTAAACTTTAACATAAATAGGAGAATTATGTAGATTAATTTTTGTGTAAGGTGAATGTAGTTGGCTAAAGGAATTGTTCTTCTGAAGAAGAATTGCAGCATTTGACCTTGCGCTATTGGTGCGCCTTAAAAAGCTGTGGCATGCTAGCTCTAAAATTATATTTTCTTGGTATGTAGAAGGTAATATACAGCTGCAAGTCTAGGTCATAAGAACCATTAAGCAGTTTGTTGACAAACAGAAGATCCAACAACTGCAGTTGACGAGAAATTCGAAGAATACCTACGTGGTATAATCGGTTTTGGTAATTTCTATATTGTGACATCCAGTGCGATCTGAAATCTCTCAAGCTGCTTCAGATCAGAGCTAGAGAGGAATCAAGAAAAAGAATCCTATAGTAGGATGGATAAAATAAAGTTTTAAAAAGAGACGCTTTTTGGGAGTTAATATTGAAAGGGATAGTACATTTAAGTTTCTTGAATATGAAGTTACAGGTTTTCAATTTATTATTAATGTGTAGAGATCAGTTTAAGGTGAAAGATATTGTAATGCCCAGATCTTTGAGATACGATGAAGCAGGGACAGAAGGCATAACTGGGATATAGCCACCAGTCAGAGGTGGCATAATAAGCAACTTGAATTTAGAAGTATTGACACACCAAGATTGTAATAAAGTGAAATTCGAGTTTAAAGCAGCAAAATTAGAGGCTGTAATCTTAAGATCATCAGCAAACAATAATGGTGAACATTCAGTACAAACTTCATGAAGGTCGTTGATGAAAATAAGGAAACAGTAATGGCCCAAGGACCTAGCCTTGTTGGTAACCGATCAAAATTACTACTGTTAACAATGACAATTTGCAAACAGTCAGATAAGAAAGAACTTAGAAGTAATAATAACTTTTTTTCAAAAGAGTAAGATGTTAGTTTGTTAAACAGCAAGGAATGAGGCACTTTGTTAATAGCTTTACTGAAGTCACAATATAATGTAAACGATGGTTCACCTGAGTCAAACGCATTGTAACTTTGATCAAGGAAAGTTAACAATTGAGACATTGTAGAACGTCTTTTTATAAAACCAAAGTGTTTGTTAGAAAGGGTCTTTTTAACAATAGGGAGCATGTAATTTAATATAAGTTTGCGAGTTTCGAAGTTAACCAATAGGTCTGTAGTTGGAGACCAAGTTATTTTTACCATTTTTTGACAAAGGATAGATATATGAAATCTTCCAAGAATCGTGGAAATAACTGGTACTGAGAGTGTAATTGAACAAATTCAAGATGTGAGGAGGCAAAGGAACAGCAAAACGAGATAAAAAGGTAGATGGCAGGTTATCAGGCCCACATCCAGCACTTTTTAGATTCTTAAATTGACCAATGATGTCATTTAAGGTAATAACAAAATCTTCACATAGGCCTACTCATATGTTTCCAACCCTGGAAGATGTGAGATTGAAACAGGAGGCGTAGAAGCAGATACAAAATATTTGTTCAACAAGTTAGCAATGTGAAGATCACTGAAGGCTACAACAATAGTTTACGTCGCTTTGAGGAACTGATATTGTATAGGTGAACAGTATGGGAAAAGAAATATGACAGCAAGATGCACCTTTTCTTCCGTTTGTAGGGAATGAATTCTGCAATAGAAACAAAGTAATAAAATTGCATGCATTTTAAAATCGATGATGGTACAAAAGATAAAATCAAAATTTGAATCAAAAGAAATCTGATAAGATGAGAGTTCAGAACTGACAAAAATAATGCGCAACCACTGTGATCGAGAGAGGAGGATCTGTCACATCTAGCTGCTGAGTAAAATAATGGTGAAGGCAAAATTGAACATAATATGCTGTCATCAAACCCCTAGGGGCGACGAAGGGAACAATGTGAAGCTTCCTACATAGTTGCTGATGCCACACGCCCAACCTAAGCTACCATGAGCTAGGCGGAAGAAGTATAATGTGATGGTTGTTGGAGTAAGTTTTGGATGTCATCCAGAAGTTGGAGTATTCGTGTGTCTTCCCAAGTGGTTTCAGAGATAATTTCTTGTCTACTAAGTTAAGCAATCGTTTCTAGTTCAGTTGTCTTTATTTTATGATATCATATGTATTTTAGGTTCTTCATAGGAGCTGGAATACTGATTGATTGTTGGAGACTGTTAATGCAGTGCTGGAAGATTTCGTAGAAGTTATGGTACAGTTTTTGTCTTTTCAGTGCGATCATTAATGTCATCTTTGCATCTATGTCAGACGTGTGTGCCATTGTTGTATCCAGTTTAGCATCTGGGAAGAAGAATTGGAAGATCAATGTTAAAGATTGGAGGTAATTAGTATTTTTGTAGAGAAAGTTAATATTTTGTAGGATTAGATCTTCTGTCATTTGGTCAGGATCGTTTATATCAGCTCATATCATTGTGACGATTTTGACATGTCTGGAGACGTCATAGTATTTGAGGTCCTCTTGGAAGAGGTTGGCCCAGATGATGTCATGACTTCCTGCAAATAACGTGAGTGATTTTAGCTTTTTTTTGATAGTTTGTCTTTAAGATTAAGAATTTTCTGTCGTACAGGGATTCCTTTTTTGTACACATCTTCAGGTGCATTCTTGATGTCAACTAATAGCTGGTGACCCTGATCATGATCACGTAATTTATTGGCGGCAACTTTGAAGACTTTTGTGTGTTTAAAATCTATGATATCCTGAGCTGTGTTGTAATATAATTTGTATGAGGGCATATTGTGTTTAATATGTTTGATGTTCTTCTCTTTTGAGTAAGGTGTTATTATGGGTATTCCCACTATCTGTGGAGGGATACAGAATTCTTTTGTAGTAGCAATTTGTTTTCGAGTTGTAACCAATTTCCAGTAGTTTCTGTTATTTGCGCCATGCCAAAGGTGACAGGGTAATTGAGGGAGTTGTAATCTATTTCGTTGATGATCTGTAGTGATGAATTTTTTGTTAGAGATTGCTTTACTTTTCAGGGTATTAGAAATCGTGCAGAGGTGCATTCTACATTGAAAGCAACTTGTTGGTTAGGCGACATGAGCGTTTCCAGTTCTGTTTGTGTGTATGATTCTGCAAACATGTTTATTTCTATTAGTTTGACGTCAGATACGTTTTCGTATGTGTACTGGTTCAGTGTGATTTTTATTTGATTTTTGTTATTGAGACCTGCTTTCTCCATTAACAGATTTTGATTTTCAGCTCGTATCTCTGTGGAGGTAGAGATTTTTCAGTTTGTGATAGTTTTTCATACGTTATCTTTTCCAGTAATTGTTGAATTTTAGGTGAGAGTCATATTGTAAATTCTGCTAGGAGTTTTTCTTCTTCCAGTGATATGATGGTTTTAGAAAGCATTTTTATTACTTTGATGGGTTCAAAGTGACCTCATAAGTTTGTTGTCTCCTCAGTGATGTTGGTTAAACTGTATGTGATTTCTGGGTAGCTTGTTTGGAGATATTGAAATAGAGAGATGTTTCTCTCTTTGATATTGTGGTTTCTGCATAGTTGGAGATACAACTGCATGCTGTTTGGTATTCTTTGTAATAGAATTTCAGTAGTCAGTGGTGCACGTGTATCTATAGTTTTGACAAAGTCAGATTCAACTGTAGTGCCCCACATATATTTATGTGTGTGAGAATGAAGGAAGTCTACATCATTTTCGTGGATGCCAAGGACGTTTTGGAGTATGATGGGTGATGTGTGTCCTAGTGCATTTTCTTTATTGATGATCTTTATTAGCTGTTTTTTGTATGTATTGGTAATTTGTTGATGCTTTTTAAGAGGGGATGTAGAAAGACGTGTAGGTTGTAATATCCAGTTTTTTACTCTGCGAGTTATGGCTGTGATTGAGATTTTGTAGCACCGTAGCTTCGTAAGTATAGTTCATTTTGGTTTTGATAATGGTAGTTCCAGACAGTGGTTTTCTGTAAGATAGATTGATAATATCCAGATGGCTGATTTTGTGGGTATTTCCGGTATTTGTTTGCCACTGAATAGTTCATGGTGAAAGTCTTTTTTGACATTGAATTTGGCAGCTTGTATAATGTCAGACAATAGTTTTTCCACTCACGTTGTATAATGTAGTGATGGAGGTTTGATGTTGATTGTTGGCCACTGATCATTGCTGATATGTTTGGTTTGAATTTGTGACCATCTGTCATTGATGGAATCGATGGTTTCTTGTTTTTGTCAAAACGCGAACCTGGTTATAATGTTGGTTGTGTTGACGGGTAGAGCATTGGAATCGATTATTTCAAGAGTTTGTGACAGTAGCATGGCGTCAATTGCTAATCATTTTTCTGATAATATAGAAGTATTCTAGGTATGTTTCTAGATCTAAGACGTTCAGAATGGGGGAGGTTTCCTCTATGTAAACGAAGTTAACATTGATAGAGTACGCTTGAGCTTCTACCAGTATGAGGTTGAGGCATTGGACCATTTTTGGGTCTACTTTTTCTTCTGTTTTAAGAATGTAAATGAGATTGAGTGTTTGCCAATCTATGTTGAGACATTCTAGAGATTTGCATTGTTTGCGGTTTTTCAGTAATTTGAGGATATTTTTGACTAAGATGTTGTTGTCAAAAGTTATGTGAACTGTACTACAGTAGTATTCTCAGCTGAGTTTTTGGAAGAACAATTCAGGATAGAATATGATTGTGTTAACTAGAGGGCGTTTTTCAGAGTCGATAATCATAGGCAGTGCATAGCTGTTCACTTTGTTTTCTCCAACTGATAGTATTTTTGATATTGTTTCTCAAGTTTGTTTGGAAATATTGTTCTCAAGGCTTTAAGGTAAGGGTGAATAGTTTCGCCTTCTATGAGTCAGAGTTGTTGTATATGTTCGTTGAATAGTGAATCTTGGCGCTGCTGGAAGTAGATGAAGTTTGCACTGGTATCTGGCTGAGGATGTGGTGTTTGACTGGTATGCTAGATGTAGTTGCCTTTTGTGTACTGTAGATGTGTATGTCATAGGTTGTTGCTTGTAGTCAGTAGCTGAGGACGTCCTGCAGGGAGATTCAGATGGACTCAATATTTGTTTAAGTGTGTTAAATATTAGATTTAACAATGTGTTTAGGGTGTCTGTGCAAGTGTATTGGAGAAGAAAGATCGTGTTTAAATTCGTCATCAAAAGAATCTTCTTTGAATTTCATGCAACCAGGTGTAAGATAAAATTCATTTGTATCCGTTTTTATTAACTTGAATTCTTTTAGGTTAGAGATTTGTGCATGTTCAATGTTACAAGCCACTCTTTTAATATTCTGGAAGTGGGTAATTCTTTTGTTATCAGCAGTTTGTAGTTGTTATGAGGTAAGACTTTGGTAATTTTATGTGGGCCTTCCCAATTAAAGACTGGTTTTCTCACTTGTTTTTCGTCTGTAATTACACCAGGAGTGTATATGAAAACTTTGTCGCCAATTTTGTGTGGCTCACCATAGATTTTTTTGTTGAAATATCATTGTTGGCATATTTCACTTTTCTCTGCTTGGTTGCACATTGTTTCATCAGTCTTTGTAATGTTAGACATAAGTTTCATTACGTAGTTGTTGTCTATTGGTCCACAGTAACCTCTAAAGAGCATAGAAACAGGAGTGGGGGCTTCTTGGCCATACATAGCTTTGTATGGTAAGACTTTGGTGGTTGAGTGTGTTGAGGTGTTATAAAAGTATTCCACCATTGGTAAGATTTCTCTCCATTGTTTGCCTCCAACATGTGCTGTGATTGTTCTCATAAGTTTTAAGAGTGTTTTATTTACTCATTTGACAGTGCCATTTGCTTGAGGGGGATTTATAGTTGTGTGTGCATGGAGGATTTCTAGCTTGGATGCTAATGTTTGGAATAGATTACTTTCAAACTGGTTTCCTTTCCAATATTTGGTAAAATAATCGATCATAATGAGTACATAAGAGTAACTGTCGTCATCTTTGGATAGTTGTTATATGTTGGCGTTGACAATATCATTAGTTTACTCTGCTTTTATTTTTTTTTAGTTTGGCTCTTTGTCCTGGAAAACGTGATTTGTTGAGAAGGATGCAGGATTGTTAATGACATCCTTGATAGTTGGTCATAAGTAGTGCATTACAAAATTTTCGTGTATCATTAGTTCAGTTTGGTAAACACCTTTATGACCTTGTTCATTGACTTTTCTTATAACTTCACGTTTATAGAATTCAGGCAGTGCAATTAGGTTTTGCATGGTTGATTCTGCATAAAGGATACCAGAGTTGGTTAGTTTCCATTTGTGTTTGTGGTAGTATTGCGTTAACATTGATTCCATTATGTATGTTGGGTTATGTAAATGTTCCATTATTTGACTTAGAATTTTATCATTTGCTTGTGCTTTGGCAATTTCCTCTGATGTGATTTCCTCTTTAATGAAAATTGATAAGAAAGGTTTTAAAGGGTAAACATTTCTGTCTGTATTGATATCTGGTAATTGTTTGTATTGGCATTGAGGTATGAATTGGAATTCTTGTTACAGCCCATGCTTTTTTGAGATCCCTTTGATATTGTGGCAATGCTATCCAGATATCTGTATTTGTGTGTAACTTCCCTTTGCAATGTTGTATCATGAAGTTGTAATCATTTAGATATTCAATCCATCGTGCAATGATGTTGGAGCAATCACCTGCATATTTCTTGAGTAAGCAGAGGCTGCTGTTGTCAGTTCATACAGTAAAATTTTTTTTTTGCTGATAAGAAAATGTCAGAATTTTTTCAGTGATTTGATTAGTGCCAACATTTCCAGTTTTGTTGTGCAGTAGTTTAGTTTGCTGTTATGGAGTTGTCTGCTAAACCACTGTATTGGTCTTTCTTCACCATTTTGTATTTGGCTTAGTGTGACTCCAATGGCGACAGTGCTAGCATCGCAGTCCAGAATGAAAGGGTCATCTGGTGTTGGCGAGTTAAGCAATTTAATGTTTTTGATGTCTTTTTTCAAATTGTCCAGTTGTTCTTGGTGTTTCCAAGAACATTCAAAGTGATGTTGTTTATTCAGGAGTCTTGAAATGTGATCAGCTAAGTTAGGAATCAACAAGTGATAGTAAGTGATGAAGCTGAGGATATGTTGGACGTCTTTTATAGATCATGGAGCTTGTATTTCATCAATTAGTTGTTTTGCATTATCTTTGATAGTGATTTTTCCTTCTGTTATATTTCTGCCAAGGAATACTAATGTGTTTCTTGCTATATTGCATTTTTTGGCATTTACTTGCAGTCTTGCATTGCATAGGAGTTTTAATATGGTGTTCAGTTGTTGAGAGTGAAGGTTGATATCACGTGAACCTATGAGGATTTTGTCAATATATGCAGCAACTCCATCTGACAGTTTACAGTTATCTCTTGTTAGTATTCTCATGATGTATCATTGAAATGTAGCAGGAGAATTGCAAAGGCCATGTAAGACCACTCAAACAACCCATAGGGTGTAATAAATGCAGTTTTTTCTATGTCCTTTTCTCACATGGTTACCTGCTAATAGGCTTTACAGAGATCTAATGTTGAGAAGATTTTATATTTGGCAGCATTGTAGAGGATGTCATCTACTCTTGGTAGGGGATATGCATCTTTTTTCATGATGTTGTTCAGTTGGTGAAAATCAATACAAAGATGGTGTTTATCACCTTGTTTTATGAAGACTGTAGGTGAGGCATAGGGGCTGTGGCTACGTCATATTATTCCATGACTTAGGAGTTCAGCTAGTATTTTTGCATATTGATCTTGCATGTTGGCGGGTACTCAATCAGCAGCTTTGGTGTATGGGTTTATTGGAAGTTGTTTCTATTTTGTGTTCAATGCTGATTGCTTTGGCCACACTTATTTCTTCATTGTTGAATACTGCTGCATTGTTTCTTATGAAGTTGTTTATGCTATTGCGTTCCTCTTGGTTGAGGTGAGGATGCTTGTCAGCAGTTAAGAGTGGTACTGATGTTGTGTTGCTTTGAGTTGTGTCCAGTGAGGATAACAGTATTGGTTTATGTTTCACTATGTATGTTTGTAATGGCATCCCTGTGATGGTGATTGTATTTTTGTTTAACAGTTCAATTCTGTTTGAGTTGTTAAGGATTGCAGTGTAGCCTTAATTGTTGGTAATTGACACCATGTTGTTTAGTACCATTAGTAGCGAGTTTTTTATTCAATATGTGATGGTAATTATTGCTTCTCCTTCAAAAGGTTTTTCAATGTGATTTTTGCTATTTGCCAATGATAGGGCTCCAATTTTAAATTTTATGTTAAAGAGAATTCAAAAGTAGTGTAGAATCTCGCCAACCTTCCTACTAGTAAGTCTTAGCTTAATTTAGGAGCTGCTGTGACAATTGGTTCCTCCTTAGATAGTACGGTAGGTGACAGACTCCAATCTCCATCTCTCTTCTTTCAGTTCTATTGTTCAGCCGTTAAATGATTAGACTATTATCTCATCAAATAATATTGATACAAAACTAACGACTGTTCTTTTAGATCCAAGACACGAGACAGAGGGTACAAAGTACAGGGTACGCTTACCCGACCTGCAACAAAGCACAAAAGAGGAATCGAAGAACTACGCTACAATGAGTATTTCCATGCGATACTGACACATCGATAGAGACACCAACCACAACTCAGATGACTCAGTGTAATGGAATAGTGTGCATGAGTACGATAGTGATAATGTGTGATACCGTATTAATTTAATGTATTGATTGTTCTTGTTATCAATGAAGTTGTCTAATAAAGGAATCTCACAACCAGGATGCAATAGCTTGTTATGAGTTCGTACATATAATAACCTTACATATAAATAATTACATGCCAACCTAGAGTACATATGAACAATCAATACGGTCATGACAAAAAGGATGAATTGGTAGTCCGTCAGTCCACTAGTAATCATATGTAATAAATCCTGTACAAGATAACACAAACTGATCTCGTAATTTCCTAATAGGGCTAGATGTAATAGCATAATGTAATAAATACAGTAGTACGAACAACAAACGATAGGAAAGCTAATACGAGTAAAAATCCCTATCCTTATACCTAACCTATGAGCATCTCGGGTAAGCACCGGCTATACACGATGCACCCGTTAACTGGAGTCGTGAACCACCGTCTAGAATACCCGAGAGCTCGAACGTTTAGCTTTCCATTGTATTAAATAAAATAACCTGATACAAAAACGTAAAGTAAATCCAGTAAATTCAATTCATCACCAAAATGATCAATTACACAATTTTTATAGTGAAAAATTAACAAACAATCAAATATTTGACTAGTACCTGCTAATTTCAGTTGTTGACAATTTCAAACTCTTTAATTTTCATTCGTCTGCTGATGACACACTTCTGCCTTAATTAGCATTTGCGATTTAGGTATAGTGCCTTTTTGACAAATGAATTAATATCAAGAATTACTGCACTATAAATTTACAAATAACTAATTAATCATAATCATATGTTTTTACAATTAATATTTTATTTTAATATTCAGTCTTAGTTTCTTCTTTCTTTTTTCTTAGTTTGACCACATATGATTCAGATTACGATTATGTTACACTCCCCCTCCAGCACAGCTAATTAAGGATCACAACTCTTTCACCATGGACCATCTCAACCGCTTGTTTTATCATTTCGTTAGCATCCTGCATCTCCCATTCTGTTTTCTCGAATTTTTCGTTCTTCGTTAATTTCAGCACGACCTCTTTTTCTGTTGTAACCAGTTTTTTATGTCTTAAAAACATCGGATTCCTCAGTTTATTCGAAATCGTACACATGCTCCATAGCTCATTGAGTTTACAGTTGAATTCTTCATAGTACTTTTCGTATAGCTTTAAACCTTTAATCGCTATCATTAGCGTCATCATGGCGTCTACCCTGCTCGTATGTGATAGTTCTGGACGTACCGTCGTTTCTGGATAAAAGAATTCGTAAGTCGACCTCAAAGATTTCAATATTGACGCTTCATTGTAAAACGCACTGATATTATTTCTGATTTCTTCTCATGTTATCTGCTGTGGATCATTTTTTCCCAGGCATATCATCGTTATGATTTCTACTCTGCGCATCACATTGTAATATCTGTATTCGGAGCTCCATAGTTCACCCCATACTATATCGTTAATCCCAGAAAATAGAATCACCGTCTTTGTGCTTCTCTTCTCAATTTCATTTCGCACTTTTCTAATCTGTTTGTGTATAGCCTCACCTTCGTTGTATAAATCGTATGGGGTTACTGCACCTTCGATGAATACTCTCTCTTTGTTGTCGTTTTTGCTTAAGATTTCTTTTGATTTCTTATACCTCTCGTCCCTAACAATTCTTTCAGCGTCTTCCAGCTTATTTACGTAAGTATTCTCCTCATGCCAAAAAGCTTTCACTGGTTTTTTCTTTTTCAAACGCCATGTAGGTAATAGCATTGGTACGAATACTGTCGGAGGCAGTGTGCATTTTAACAACGTGGTTAATGTTTGTTTCTCAATGTTTTCATACGATCCATCCATGTTTGACGTTGTTGCCATCCCAAAAGTCGCGTGGTAGTTATTCTTACTGGTGTTTACACTTTCCCAGAAAGCATTTGTTAATCCATGTCTCATCAAATTTTTCACAGTTTCTGCTTTCATTACCATTTTCGATGTTATACACTCAATGTCAACTGCTAACTGATTATTTGGTTGTAACATCTGTGTAATCTCTTGTCTTGTGAAAGCTTTGGTACATAGGATTTTTATCATTGACTTAGTTTCTCTTTCATAGACTTCACCGTATATTCTTTGTACTATGTTATCTGTTTTTTCTCGTCGTACCGTTATTTCCACTAAGAGACGTTCATCATCTGTATTGACCCAAGAGATTTCACTTGGTTCTTTCTCGCCCCACTTTTCTAAGTTCACTTTGTCTATTTCTCTCTGTGTATTCGGCGTGAGTGCAATTGTATTTGATTGTAGCAGCATCTCCTCCATTCTCATTTCTTCCTTGGATTTACTGACCATTTCTATAATTTCGATTGGTCTGTTTTCACCCTCTCTGCGCATAATCTCTGACCTTTTAATGATCTTCGTATAGGCGCACTGTGGGTAGTCTCGGACATACTTCTTCATTTCATTCGTAATAATCTTGTTAACTTGTTTTTCTGCTATTCTCTGTATC
>CABFPE010000605.1:421084-444561 GCA_900660155.1 Hofstenia miamia | reverse complement strand
GCAACTTCAGGCCAATAACATGTCTGCCAACAACGTGGAAATTGCTAACTTCAGTGATTTCAAGTAGGCTGGCATGTTACTTAGAACAGAATAGGTTGATACCAGAGGAGCAGAAGGGATGTAGGACAAAGACGAGAGGATGCAAAGACCAGTTGTTGATAGACCAGGCAGTGGTGGAGAATTGTAGAAGAAGAAAGACGAACTTAGCAATGGCATGGATAGATTACAGGAAGGCATATGACAGCATTTCACATAGGTGGGTATTGAAGACGTTAGAGGCCAATGGAGTTTCACGGAAATGGGTTGAGTTTCTAGAGAGGGAAGATGGGAAAGTGGCAGGACTGAGATAGATGGGCATAGGTTGAGTTTAGGCGAGGCATATTCCAGGGAGACAGCTTAGCGCCACTACTGTTTGTAGTTAGCTTAATACCTATCACAGAAAAGTTAAAGGAGACAGGCATAGGGTATAAGATGGAGAAGAATGGTAGAGCAGTGAGTCACCTGTGGTACATGGACGACCTGAAGATGTACGCTAGTTCAAGGAAGATGTTGCAGAAGTAACTGGAGACATTGGAGAAGGCAAGCAGAGATTCAGGGTTGGAGTTTGGATTAGGAAAGTGTGCAGCAGTGACAATGACTAGAGGCAAGTTTGTGGATGGGGATGGCTTGAGGACAAGCAGTGGGGATAAGATTGAGGAAGTTAAAGAGGGGTACAAGTACTTAGGTGTAATAGAGAAAGACAGAACAGATCACGAGGAAATGAAGATGAGGCTAAGGAAAGAACACAAGAGGAGAGTAAGGAAGGTACTACAGAAGTCAGCATTGAATGGGCAGAATAGTATAAAAGCAATTAATACATGGGCGATACCAGTGTTGAGATATTCGGCAGGAATAGTTAGATGGAACAAGAATGATCTTAGGGAGCTAGACAGAGAGACAAGGAAGATACTAGCAGCAGAGAGAGCATTCAACCTCAATGGAGATGTAGATAGGCTGTACATGGCAAGGCATAAGGGAGGTAAAGGGCTGCTAAGTGTGGAGGAAACTGTAGAAGCAGAAGCACTAGGGTTAAAGGAGTATG
Source organism: Hofstenia miamia (assembly GCA_900660155.1). Lineage (NCBI taxonomy): Eukaryota > Metazoa > Xenacoelomorpha > Acoela > Hofsteniidae > Hofstenia > Hofstenia miamia. The sequence continues at coordinate 443,480 of CABFPE010000605.1, read as the reverse complement.
TAGAAGCACAACCTAGAGGGTCAATACTGGAGGTCACTAAGGAGTTAAGGAAGATAAGAACTGAGAGTGAAGGAAAGAAGGCATACCAGAGTAGGATGGAATCAGAGAGGCAAACAAGGTATAGACAGAAGGCAATGCATGGAGAATACTGGAGGAACACAGAAAAGTGTGACAGAGAAGAGAGCAACAAGTGGTTAAAGAAGGCATGACTGAAGAGAGAAACAGAAGCACTGATAATGGCAGCACAGGAGCAAGCAATAAGAACAAACTGGGTGAAGAAGCATATAGACAGAAGAGTAGAAGTAAGTGATAAGTGTAGGCTATGTAAGAAAGTAGATCATCTGATAGCAGGGTGTGAGAAGTTGGCACAGACTGAGTATAAGTTCAGGCATGACAAGGTGGGAAGAATAGTACACTGGAGTTTGAGCAGGCAGCATGGGTTAGAAGCAGGAGACAAGTGGTATGAGCACAAGCCACAGGCAGTCATAGAGAATTATAAAGTTAAGATACTGTGGGACTTCAACATCCAAACAAGCAAGGTAATAGAAGCACGGAGGCCAGACATAGTAGTGGTAGACAAAGAGAAAAGATTGGGAGCAGTGATAGACATAGCAGTACCAAAGGAGAGAAATGTAGAAAGCAAGGAGAAAGAGAAGATAGACAAGTACAGAGAGTTGGCAGAGGAAATAGAAAGGCTGTGGAAGTTAAAGAAAGTTGACGTAGTCCCGGTAGTTGTAGGAGCACTAGGAGCAGTGAGTAAGAAACATAAGAAATACACTGGAGGAGTTGGACGTACCAAAGTGGGGAGGAGCAGTAGCACAGAAGGCAGCATTGTTAGGAACAGCTAGAGTCCTGAGGAAAGCTCTCAGACTCCCTGGGAACTGGTGAGTTCCCCGAGCTGAGAGGGATACCAGCATGAAGCTGTGAGATGCAAGGATAATAATGATAATAATAATTTTGTTGTATCATACAAAAACATTAGAATGAAAGAAATTAGTAAGAGTTTAGCCCACTAACTATAGGACACTTAGAACAATAGCAAACTAACAAAAACGTTCCAGAAGAGCAAGACTTCAATTAAACTTTAACATAAATAGGAGAATTATGTAGATTAATTTTTGTGTAAGGTGAATGTAGTTGGCTAAAGGAATTGTTCTTCTGAAGAAGAATTGCAGCATTTGACCTTGCGCTATTGGTGCGCCTTAAAAAGCTGTGGCATGCTAGCTCTAAAATTATATTTTCTTGGTATGTAGAAGGTAATATACAGCTGCAAGTCTAGGTCATAAGAACCATTAAGCAGTTTGTTGACAAACAGAAGATCCAACAACTGCAGTTGACGAGAAATTCGAAGAATACCTACGTGGTATAATCGGTTTTGGTAATTTCTATATTGTGACATCCAGTGCGATCTGAAATCTCTCAAGCCGCTTCAGATCAGAGCTAGAGAGGAATCAAGAAAAAGAATCCTATAGTAGGATGGATAAAATAAAGTTTTAAAAAGAGACGCTTTTTGGGAGTTAATATTGAAAGGGATAGTACATTTAAGTTTCTTGAATATGAAGTTACAGGTTTTCAATTTATTATTAATGTGTAGAGATCAGTTTAAGGTGAAAGATATTGTAATGCCCAGATCTTTGAGATACGATGAAGCAGGGACAGAAGGCATAACTGGGATATAGCCACCAGTCAGAGGTGGCATAATAAGCAACTTGAATTTAGAAGTATTGACACACCAAGATTGTAATAAAGTGAAATTCGAGTTTAAAGCAGCAAAATTAGAGGCTGTAATCTTAAGATCATCAGCAAACAATAATGGTGAACATTCAGTACAAACTTCATGAAGGTCGTTGATGAAAATAAGGAAACAGTAATGGCCCAAGGACCTAGCCTTGTTGGTAACCGATCAAAATTACTACTGTTAACAATGACAATTTGCAAACAGTCAGATAAGAAAGAACTTAGAAGTAATAATAACTTTTTTTCAAAAGAGTAAGATGTTAGTTTGTTAAACAGCAAGGAATGAGGCACTTTGTTAATAGCTTTACTGAAGTCACAATATAATGTAAACGATGGTTCACCTGAGTCAAACGCATTGTAACTTTGATCAAGGAAAGTTAACAATTGAGACATTGTAGAACGTCTTTTTATAAAACCAAAGTGTTTGTTAGAAAGGGTCTTTTTAACAATAGGGAGCATGTAATTTAATATAAGTTTGCGAGTTTCGAAGTTAACCAATAGGTCTGTAGTTGGAGACCAAGTTATTTTTACCATTTTTTGACAAAGGATAGATATATGAAATCTTCCAAGAATCGTGGAAATAACTGGTACTGAGAGTGTAATTGAACAAATTCAAGATGTGAGGAGGCAAAGGAACAGCAAAACGAGATAAAAAGGTAGATGGCAGGTTATCAGGCCCACATCCAGCACTTTTTAGATTCTTAAATTGACCAATGATGTCATTTAAGGTAATAACAAAATCTTCACATAGGCCTACTCATATGTTTCCAACCCTGGAAGATGTGAGATTGAAACAGGAGGCGTAGAAGCAGATACAAAATATTTGTTCAACAAGTTAGCAATGTGAAGATCACTGAAGGCTACAACAATAGTTTACGTCGCTTTGAGGAACTGATATTGTATAGGTGAACAGTATGGGAAAAGAAATATGACAGCAAGATGCACCTTTTCTTCCGTTTGTAGGGAATGAATTCTGCAATAGAAACAAAGTAATAAAATTGCATGCATTTTAAAATCGATGATGGTACAAAAGATAAAATCAAAATTTGAATCAAAAGAAATCTGATAAGATGAGAGTTCAGAACTGACAAAAATAATGCGCAACCACTGTGATCGAGAGAGGAGGATCTGTCACATCTAGCTGCTGAGTAAAATAATGGTGAAGGCAAAATTGAACATAATATGCTGTCATCAAACCCCTAGGGGCGACGAAGGGAACAATGTGAAGCTTCCTACATAGTTGCTGATGCCACACGCCCAACCTAAGCTACCATGAGCTAGGCGGAAGAAGTATAATGTGATGGTTGTTGGAGTAAGTTTTGGATGTCATCCAGAAGTTGGAGTATTCGTGTGTCTTCCCAAGTGGTTTCAGAGATAATTTCTTGTCTACTAAGTTAAGCAATCGTTTCTAGTTCAGTTGTCTTTATTTTATGATATCATATGTATTTTAGGTTCTTCATAGGAGCTGGAATACTGATTGATTGTTGGAGACTGTTAATGCAGTGCTGGAAGATTTCGTAGAAGTTATGGTACAGTTTTTGTCTTTTCAGTGCGATCATTAATGTCATCTTTGCATCTATGTCAGACGTGTGTGCCATTGTTGTATCCAGTTTAGCATCTGGGAAGAAGAATTGGAAGATCAATGTTAAAGATTGGAGGTAATTAGTATTTTTGTAGAGAAAGTTAATATTTTGTAGGATTAGATCTTCTGTCATTTGGTCAGGATCGTTTATATCAGCTCATATCATTGTGACGATTTTGACATGTCTGGAGACGTCATAGTATTTGAGGTCCTCTTGGAAGAGGTTGGCCCAGATGATGTCATGACTTCCTGCAAATAACGTGAGTGATTTTAGCTTTTTTTTGATAGTTTGTCTTTAAGATTAAGAATTTTCTGTCGTACAGGGATTCCTTTTTTGTACACATCTTCAGGTGCATTCTTGATGTCAACTAATAGCTGGTGACCCTGATCATGATCACGTAATTTATTGGCGGCAACTTTGAAGACTTTTGTGTGTTTAAAATCTATGATATCCTGAGCTGTGTTGTAATATAATTTGTATGAGGGCATATTGTGTTTAATATGTTTGATGTTCTTCTCTTTTGAGTAAGGTGTTATTATGGGTATTCCCACTATCTGTGGAGGGATACAGAATTCTTTTGTAGTAGCAATTTGTTTTCGAGTTGTAACCAATTTCCAGTAGTTTCTGTTATTTGCGCCATGCCAAAGGTGACAGGGTAATTGAGGGAGTTGTAATCTATTTCGTTGATGATCTGTAGTGATGAATTTTTTGTTAGAGATTGCTTTACTTTTCAGGGTATTAGAAATCGTGCAGAGGTGCATTCTACATTGAAAGCAACTTGTTGGTTAGGCGACATGAGCGTTTCCAGTTCTGTTTGTGTGTATGATTCTGCAAACATGTTTATTTCTATTAGTTTGACGTCAGATACGTTTTCGTATGTGTACTGGTTCAGTGTGATTTTTATTTGATTTTTGTTATTGAGACCTGCTTTCTCCATTAACAGATTTTGATTTTCAGCTCGTATCTCTGTGGAGGTAGAGATTTTTCAGTTTGTGATAGTTTTTCATACGTTATCTTTTCCAGTAATTGTTGAATTTTAGGTGAGAGTCATATTGTAAATTCTGCTAGGAGTTTTTCTTCTTCCAGTGATATGATGGTTTTAGAAAGCATTTTTATTACTTTGATGGGTTCAAAGTGACCTCATAAGTTTGTTGTCTCCTCAGTGATGTTGGTTAAACTGTATGTGATTTCTGGGTAGCTTGTTTGGAGATATTGAAATAGAGAGATGTTTCTCTCTTTGATATTGTGGTTTCTGCATAGTTGGAGATACAACTGCATGCTGTTTGGTATTCTTTGTAATAGAATTTCAGTAGTCAGTGGTGCACGTGTATCTATAGTTTTGACAAAGTCAGATTCAACTGTAGTGCCCCACATATATTTATGTGTGTGAGAATGAAGGAAGTCTACATCATTTTCGTGGATGCCAAGGACGTTTTGGAGTATGATGGGTGATGTGTGTCCTAGTGCATTTTCTTTATTGATGATCTTTATTAGCTGTTTTTTGTATGTATTGGTAATTTGTTGATGCTTTTTAAGAGGGGATGTAGAAAGACGTGTAGGTTGTAATATCCAGTTTTTTACTCTGCGAGTTATGGCTGTGATTGAGATTTTGTAGCACCGTAGCTTCGTAAGTATAGTTCATTTTGGTTTTGATAATGGTAGTTCCAGACAGTGGTTTTCTGTAAGATAGATTGATAATATCCAGATGGCTGATTTTGTGGGTATTTCCGGTATTTGTTTGCCACTGAATAGTTCATGGTGAAAGTCTTTTTTGACATTGAATTTGGCAGCTTGTATAATGTCAGACAATAGTTTTTCCACTCACGTTGTATAATGTAGTGATGGAGGTTTGATGTTGATTGTTGGCCACTGATCATTGCTGATATGTTTGGTTTGAATTTGTGACCATCTGTCATTGATGGAATCGATGGTTTCTTGTTTTTGTCAAAACGCGAACCTGGTTATAATGTTGGTTGTGTTGACGGGTAGAGCATTGGAATCGATTATTTCAAGAGTTTGTGACAGTAGCATGGCGTCAATTGCTAATCATTTTTCTGATAATATAGAAGTATTCTAGGTATGTTTCTAGATCTAAGACGTTCAGAATGGGGGAGGTTTCCTCTATGTAAACGAAGTTAACATTGATAGAGTACGCTTGAGCTTCTACCAGTATGAGGTTGAGGCATTGGACCATTTTTGGGTCTACTTTTTCTTCTGTTTTAAGAATGTAAATGAGATTGAGTGTTTGCCAATCTATGTTGAGACATTCTAGAGATTTGCATTGTTTGCGGTTTTTCAGTAATTTGAGGATATTTTTGACTAAGATGTTGTTGTCAAAAGTTATGTGAACTGTACTACAGTAGTATTCTCAGCTGAGTTTTTGGAAGAACAATTCAGGATAGAATATGATTGTGTTAACTAGAGGGCGTTTTTCAGAGTCGATAATCATAGGCAGTGCATAGCTGTTCACTTTGTTTTCTCCAACTGATAGTATTTTTGATATTGTTTCTCAAGTTTGTTTGGAAATATTGTTCTCAAGGCTTTAAGGTAAGGGTGAATAGTTTCGCCTTCTATGAGTCAGAGTTGTTGTATATGTTCGTTGAATAGTGAATCTTGGCGCTGCTGGAAGTAGATGAAGTTTGCACTGGTATCTGGCTGAGGATGTGGTGTTTGACTGGTATGCTAGATGTAGTTGCCTTTTGTGTACTGTAGATGTGTATGTCATAGGTTGTTGCTTGTAGTCAGTAGCTGAGGACGTCCTGCAGGGAGATTCAGATGGACTCAATATTTGTTTAAGTGTGTTAAATATTAGATTTAACAATGTGTTTAGGGTGTCTGTGCAAGTGTATTGGAGAAGAAAGATCGTGTTTAAATTCGTCATCAAAAGAATCTTCTTTGAATTTCATGCAACCAGGTGTAAGATAAAATTCATTTGTATCCGTTTTTATTAACTTGAATTCTTTTAGGTTAGAGATTTGTGCATGTTCAATGTTACAAGCCACTCTTTTAATATTCTGGAAGTGGGTAATTCTTTTGTTATCAGCAGTTTGTAGTTGTTATGAGGTAAGACTTTGGTAATTTTATGTGGGCCTTCCCAATTAAAGACTGGTTTTCTCACTTGTTTTTCGTCTGTAATTACACCAGGAGTGTATATGAAAACTTTGTCGCCAATTTTGTGTGGCTCACCATAGATTTTTTTGTTGAAATATCATTGTTGGCATATTTCACTTTTCTCTGCTTGGTTGCACATTGTTTCATCAGTCTTTGTAATGTTAGACATAAGTTTCATTACGTAGTTGTTGTCTATTGGTCCACAGTAACCTCTAAAGAGCATAGAAACAGGAGTGGGGGCTTCTTGGCCATACATAGCTTTGTATGGTAAGACTTTGGTGGTTGAGTGTGTTGAGGTGTTATAAAAGTATTCCACCATTGGTAAGATTTCTCTCCATTGTTTGCCTCCAACATGTGCTGTGATTGTTCTCATAAGTTTTAAGAGTGTTTTATTTACTCATTTGACAGTGCCATTTGCTTGAGGGGGATTTATAGTTGTGTGTGCATGGAGGATTTCTAGCTTGGATGCTAATGTTTGGAATAGATTACTTTCAAACTGGTTTCCTTTCCAATATTTGGTAAAATAATCGATCATAATGAGTACATAAGAGTAACTGTCGTCATCTTTGGATAGTTGTTATATGTTGGCGTTGACAATATCATTAGTTTACTCTGCTTTTATTTTTTTTTAGTTTGGCTCTTTGTCCTGGAAAACGTGATTTGTTGAGAAGGATGCAGGATTGTTAATGACATCCTTGATAGTTGGTCATAAGTAGTGCATTACAAAATTTTCGTGTATCATTAGTTCAGTTTGGTAAACACCTTTATGACCTTGTTCATTGACTTTTCTTATAACTTCACGTTTATAGAATTCAGGCAGTGCAATTAGGTTTTGCATGGTTGATTCTGCATAAAGGATACCAGAGTTGGTTAGTTTCCATTTGTGTTTGTGGTAGTATTGCGTTAACATTGATTCCATTATGTATGTTGGGTTATGTAAATGTTCCATTATTTGACTTAGAATTTTATCATTTGCTTGTGCTTTGGCAATTTCCTCTGATGTGATTTCCTCTTTAATGAAAATTGATAAGAAAGGTTTTAAAGGGTAAACATTTCTGTCTGTATTGATATCTGGTAATTGTTTGTATTGGCATTGAGGTATGAATTGGAATTCTTGTTACAGCCCATGCTTTTTTGAGATCCCTTTGATATTGTGGCAATGCTATCCAGATATCTGTATTTGTGTGTAACTTCCCTTTGCAATGTTGTATCATGAAGTTGTAATCATTTAGATATTCAATCCATCGTGCAATGATGTTGGAGCAATCACCTGCATATTTCTTGAGTAAGCAGAGGCTGCTGTTGTCAGTTCATACAGTAAAATTTTTTTTTTGCTGATAAGAAAATGTCAGAATTTTTTCAGTGATTTGATTAGTGCCAACATTTCCAGTTTTGTTGTGCAGTAGTTTAGTTTGCTGTTATGGAGTTGTCTGCTAAACCACTGTATTGGTCTTTCTTCACCATTTTGTATTTGGCTTAGTGTGACTCCAATGGCGACAGTGCTAGCATCGCAGTCCAGAATGAAAGGGTCATCTGGTGTTGGCGAGTTAAGCAATTTAATGTTTTTGATGTCTTTTTTCAAATTGTCCAGTTGTTCTTGGTGTTTCCAAGAACATTCAAAGTGATGTTGTTTATTCAGGAGTCTTGAAATGTGATCAGCTAAGTTAGGAATCAACAAGTGATAGTAAGTGATGAAGCTGAGGATATGTTGGACGTCTTTTATAGATCATGGAGCTTGTATTTCATCAATTAGTTGTTTTGCATTATCTTTGATAGTGATTTTTCCTTCTGTTATATTTCTGCCAAGGAATACTAATGTGTTTCTTGCTATATTGCATTTTTTGGCATTTACTTGCAGTCTTGCATTGCATAGGAGTTTTAATATGGTGTTCAGTTGTTGAGAGTGAAGGTTGATATCACGTGAACCTATGAGGATTTTGTCAATATATGCAGCAACTCCATCTGACAGTTTACAGTTATCTCTTGTTAGTATTCTCATGATGTATCATTGAAATGTAGCAGGAGAATTGCAAAGGCCATGTAAGACCACTCAAACAACCCATAGGGTGTAATAAATGCAGTTTTTTCTATGTCCTTTTCTCACATGGTTACCTGCTAATAGGCTTTACAGAGATCTAATGTTGAGAAGATTTTATATTTGGCAGCATTGTAGAGGATGTCATCTACTCTTGGTAGGGGATATGCATCTTTTTTCATGATGTTGTTCAGTTGGTGAAAATCAATACAAAGATGGTGTTTATCACCTTGTTTTATGAAGACTGTAGGTGAGGCATAGGGGCTGTGGCTACGTCATATTATTCCATGACTTAGGAGTTCAGCTAGTATTTTTGCATATTGATCTTGCATGTTGGCGGGTACTCAATCAGCAGCTTTGGTGTATGGGTTTATTGGAAGTTGTTTCTATTTTGTGTTCAATGCTGATTGCTTTGGCCACACTTATTTCTTCATTGTTGAATACTGCTGCATTGTTTCTTATGAAGTTGTTTATGCTATTGCGTTCCTCTTGGTTGAGGTGAGGATGCTTGTCAGCAGTTAAGAGTGGTACTGATGTTGTGTTGCTTTGAGTTGTGTCCAGTGAGGATAACAGTATTGGTTTATGTTTCACTATGTATGTTTGTAATGGCATCCCTGTGATGGTGATTGTATTTTTGTTTAACAGTTCAATTCTGTTTGAGTTGTTAAGGATTGCAGTGTAGCCTTAATTGTTGGTAATTGACACCATGTTGTTTAGTACCATTAGTAGCGAGTTTTTTATTCAATATGTGATGGTAATTATTGCTTCTCCTTCAAAAGGTTTTTCAATGTGATTTTTGCTATTTGCCAATGATAGGGCTCCAATCTTAAATTTTATGTTAAAGAGAATTCAAAAGTAGTGTAGAATCTCGCCAACCTTCCTACTAGTAAGTCTTAGCTTAATTTAGGAGCTGCTGTGACAATTGGTTCCTCCTTAGATAGTACGGTAGGTGACAGACTCCCAATCTCCATCTCTCTTCTTTCAGTTCTATTGTTCAGCCGTTAAATGATTAGACTCTTATCTCATCAACTAATATTGATACAAAACTAACGACTGTTCTTTTAGATCCAAGACACGAGACAGAGGGTACAAAGTACAGGGTACGCTACCCGACCTGCAACAAAGCACAAAAGAGGAATCGAAGAACTACGCTACAATGAGTATTTCCATGCGATACTGACACATCGATAGAGACACCAACCACAACTCAGATGACTCAGTGTAATGGAATAGTGTGCATGAGTACGATAGTGATAATGTGTGATACCTTACTAATTTAATGCATTGATTGTTCTTGTTATTAACGAATTTGTCTACTAAGGGAATCTCGCAACTGGGATGCATTAGCTTGTTATGACTACTTACATATAATAACCTTACATATAAATAATTACATGTCAACCTAGGGTACATGTGAACAATCAATATGGTCATGACAAAAAGGATGAATTGGTAGTCCGTCAGTCCACTAGTAATCATATGTAATAAATCCTGTACAAAATAACACAAACTGATCTCGTAATTTCCTAATAGGGCTAGATGTAATAGCATAATGTAATAAATACAGTAGTACGAACAACAAACGATAGTAAAGCTAATACAAGTAAAAATCCCTATCCTTATACCTAACCTATGAGCATCTCGGGTAAGCACTGGCTATACACGATGCACCCGTTAACTGGAGTCGTGAACCACCGTCTAGAATACCCGAGAGCTCGAACATTTAGCTTTCCATTCTATTAAATAAAATAACCTGATACAAAAACGTAAAGTAAATCCAATAAATTAACTTCATCACCAAAATGATCAATTACACAATTTTTATAGTGAAAAATTAACAAACAATCAAATATTTGACTAGTACCTGCTAATTTCAGTTGTTGACAATTTCAAACGCTTTAATTTTCATTCGTCTGCTGATGACACACTTCTGCCTTAATTAGCATTTGCGATTTAGGTATAGTGCCTTTTTGACAAATGAATTAATATCAAGAATTACTGCACTATAAATTTACAAATAACTAATTAATCTTAATCATATGTTTTTACAATTAATATTTTATTTTAATATTCAGTCTTAGTTTCTTCTTTCTTTTTTCTTAGTTTGACCACATATGATTCAGATTACGATTATGTTACAGTAGTAGTGCCCTTGGTGGCTAGTGATACTCAAACATTTTTATCTTCTTGAATTGTTAGTGTTTTGTTGGAATAGTTGATGAGACAGTTTACAGTTAGGAAATCATGGTAGATTATCATTTCATAAGGGAGGAGCTGATTCATTGTGTTGATTATGTGGATATCTTGTTCAAATTTGACATTATGAATTGTGATTTTGGCTAGCCTCATTGGTTGTTATGTCATTGTGATTCCATCTGATGTTGTGAGTGCAGGTATTGGCCATGATTGTTATCAGTATTAAATTTCTGTCCAGTAAATAGGTTACAATCAATAGCTCTTTCACTTGGTCTTGGGCCAGCGCCCTTATTCATTTAAAGATTCATCATTAGATTTTGAGTGTTAATGGTGGTCAAGATCTTCTGATGTGTAATATCCATCTTTGTTGACAACGTAAGTAATCTTTTTACAATCAGGTTTTAGATGACCTTTTTCACCACATTTTTTACATTTGATGTATTGGAAATCTTCCAGTTTATTTGCGATTGCTTTTTGCAGCTCATCTTTTTTGGTGAAGGTGCAGCAAGGTTGGGATTTTTGTGGTTGGTTGCCTCACTGTCTATTGATGCATTTGTTGTTTTCTATTGTCAATTGGATTTTGACTGCTTTTTTGATGATAGTGTATATGTCATCATTGATATCACATTTATTCTTGAATTGAGGTAAGCCTGCATGGACATATGAGTATGAATCTTGCAAGTAGTATTGTTCTTCTTCTTGGGAGAGTCGAAGTAATTGATCTACTTTATAGATGTAATTGATAATGTCTTCATCCTTTTCTAGTTTGCAGGCATAGAGCTGCATTCAATATTGCTTTCTTTTGCATTATTTGTCAAATTGTTCATTCATCGCATTGACTAATTTGTTGTAATTTGTTTTGATATTAGCATCCAGATTTAGGTAGACTTGTAAAGCACAGACTTTCAAAAAGAGAGACATTTGTGTGGCTCCATTCTGTTTGGTTCTGTGCTGTTGTACTAGATATATTTCGAAGAGTATGATCTATTCTCAGAATGTTTGACCCTTTATGTTGAATTTACCAGTAAAGAATTGTGGCATCTTATGGAGTTTAAGATCAGTTTTTAATGGTTCATCCAGTAACATCTATATACGTTTTTTTGATTTGGTATTTAGGATATCATTGGGACTTACTGGCGTCAACGATGCTGTTGGCGGTGATATTGGATGGAAGGCAGATGGACTTGCTGGTGGTGACACTGGGTTCATGCTCTGTGTTGGATCTGGAAATGTATTGGCTTCTGCTGGTTGGGAAGACTGGCTCAGGGTAGTGTTNTGTAGTTTCCTAATGTAGCTAGATGTAATAGCATAATGTAATAAATATTGGAATGTGAGCAACGAACGATAGGAAAGCTAATACGAGTAAAAATCCCTATCCCTATACCTAACCTATGAGCATCTCGGGTAAGCACTGGCTATACACGATGCACCCGTTAACTGGAGTCGTGAACCACCGTCTAGAATACCCGAGAGCTCGAACGTTTAGCTTTCCATTTTATTAAATAAAATAACCTGATACAAAAACGTAAAGTAAATCCAGTAAATTCAATTCATCACCAAAATGATCAATTACACAATTTTTATAGTGAAAAATTAACAAACAATCAAATATTTGACTAGTACCTGCTAATTCCAGTTGTTGACAATTTCAAACACTTTAAATTTCGTTCGTCTGCTGATTATGCACTTCTGCCTTAATTAGCAGTTGTGATTTAGGTCTAGTGCCTTTTTGCCAAATTAATTAATATCAAAAACTACTGCACTATAAATTTACAAATAACTAATTAATCTTAATCATATGTTTTTACAATTAATATTTTATTTTAATATTCAGTCTTAGTTTCTTCTTTCTTTTTTCTTAGTTTGACCACATATGATTCAGATTACGATTATGTTACAGTAGTAGTGCCCTTGGTGGCTAGTGATACTCAAACATTTTTATCTTCTTGAATTGTTAGTGTTTTGTTGGAATAGTTGATGAGACAGTTTACAGTTAGGAAATCATGGTAGATTATCATTTCATAAGGGAGGAGCTGATTCATTGTGTTGATTATGTGGATATCTTGTTCAAATTTGACATTATGAATTGTGATTTTGGCTAGCCTCATTGGTTGTTATGTCATTGTGATTCCATCTGATGTTGTGAGTGCAGGTATTGGCCATGATTGTTATCAGTATTAAATTTCTGTCCAGTAAATAGGTTACAATCAATAGCTCTTTCACTTGGTCTTGGGCCAGCGCCCTTATTCATTTAAAGATTCATCATTAGATTTTGAGTGTTAATGGTGGTCAAGATCTTCTGATGTGTAATATCCATCTTTGTTGACAACGTAAGTAATCTTTTTACAATCAGGTTTTAGATGACCTTTTTCACCACATTTTTTACATTTGATGTATTGGAAATCTTCCAGTTTATTTGCGATTGCTTTTTGCAGCTCATCTTTTTTGGTGAAGGTGCAGCAAGGTTGGGATTTTTGTGGTTGGTTGCCTCACTGTCTATTGATGCATTTGTTGTTTTCTATTGTCAATTGGATTTTGACTGCTTTTTTGATGATAGTGTATATGTCATCATTGATATCACATTTATTCTTGAATTGAGGTAAGCCTGCATGGACATATGAGTATGAATCTTGCAAGTAGTATTGTTCTTCTTCTTGGGAGAGTCGAAGTAATTGATCTACTTTATAGATGTAATTGATAATGTCTTCATCCTTTTCTAGTTTGCAGGCATAGAGCTGCATTCAATATTGCTTTCTTTTGCATTATTTGTCAAATTGTTCATTCATCGCATTGACTAATTTGTTGTAATTTGTTTTGATATTAGCATCCAGATTTAGGTAGACTTGTAAAGCACAGACTTTCAAAAAGAGAGACATTTGTGTGGCTCCATTCTGTTTGGTTCTGTGCTGTTGTACTAGATATATTTCGAAGAGTATGATCTATTCTCAGAATGTTTGACCCTTTATGTTGAATTTACCAGTAAAGAATTGTGGCATCTTATGGAGTTTAAGATCAGTTTTTAATGGTTCATCCAGTAACATCTATATACGTTTTTTTGATTTGGTATTTAGGATATCATTGGGACTTACTGGCGTCAACGATGCTGTTGGCGGTGATATTGGATGGAAGGCAGATGGACTTGCTGGTGGTGACACTGGGTTCATGCTCTGTGTTGGATCTGGAAATGTATTGGCTTCTGCTGGTTGGGAAGACTGGCTCAGGGTAGTGTTAGGTTTCCTTAGATTTGTTATTGTTTCCAGTATGTTAGTTCTGAATATGTTTAGGTTTTCTTAGATCAATAATTCAAATACTTCAAATTGTACCTGTGTCACAAAATTGTCTTTATTTTGGGAAGATGATTATTGAGACCATTGTCTCTCCAATGCGGATATTCTGGTTTTCATATCATTAATATGTTTGGCTTGGTCCATGATCAGCTCCATGAGTTTGGTTTTTGTTAAAGTTTTTAGAGATGATTGAGTATAGTTCACCATTTTCATACAATAAACTAGATTTGAGAGAGGTATTGTGGCGGTAAAACAGTTGTAGGCAAGTTGTGAATTAAGACCATGCATAAAAATCCATTCAAAACTAGAGTAAAGTAGAACAAATATTTTCAGTACCATAGATAGCTGAGCTTGGCAATTAAAGAAAAACTTATGATTTCGATTAGGTGTTGAAGAGAATGTTCTTTTGATGGACAAGGGTAACCATCTAGCGTCATCATAGTTAGCAATGTGGAAAGGCATAAACACAGTGATAGCATGGTATTTAATCTTGCTGAGGTAAAACATCCAAGAGTACCATTAAGACATAAGCATTTTAAAGTAGTATACATTATTGAGGCCAGCTTAAGTATGTAATAGAGTACAAGCATCTGGACTAACGCAAATATAATACAATTAGGACTACTGCAGATATGTTCAGCATTGGCAGCATCTAGGAATACATGGCAATTAGTGCTGAAGCAAGACAACAAAGCTGCTATCAATAGTAAATGAAATATCTGGATCAACTAGACCCCAGAACTGAATGGGTTTATGCGGCAGTCATAAGACAGCTGAGAACACGCTACACACCCCCCTCCCTATATATATATATATATATATATATATATATGCAAAAATATGTTGTATCTTTGACGAAGCTCTGGGCAGATTAGGATTAATACAATATGTACTAATGCAGTTCTCTAATTGTACAAATTATTCTAGCATTATCATAGTTAGCAATATAGAAAAGCATAAACACAGTGATAGCATAGTATCTAATCTCACTGAGGTAAAACATCCAAGAGTACCATTAAGACATAAGCATTTTAAAGTAGTATACATTAACGAGGCCAGCTGAAGTATGTAATAGAGTACAAGCCTCTAGACTAACACAAATATAATGCAATTGAACTACTGCGGATATGTTCAGCATTGGCAGCATCTAGGAATACATGGCAATTAGTGCGGAAGCGAGAGAACAAAGCTGCCATCAATAGTAAACGAAATATCTGGATCAACTAGACCCCCTCAGCTCCGTCGAAAGTCTAGCTGCTCATGGCCATCTGAATAAGACAATTAATAGCAAAGAAAAACACGACTTGCATGAACTAAAACTTTTATTAACACTTGTGCACAATGGAGCCCTATTTATACATAGTGAATAATAACAGACAACAAAACCTGCTGATAGGCAGATTTAAACTAAATATTGCGCATGACGTCAGCAAGTGTAGCTGCTCAAATGCAAGAACTGGAGATGAAGCAGAATTAAATTGTGACAGAAACCTCTAGTAGTGACAAAGTGAACAATGAGAAGCCTCCTACATAGGTGCCAATGCCACATTATATATTAAGAAAAATGTAATAAATGCGTATTTATTTTATGATAGTTCAAAAACAAGGTAATTACAAAAGGTGTTCTTCTGTAGAAAAAAAGACAATTCATATCTTTTATGAGCAGCCTTGATAACTTAAAAATCGATAATCATTTTTGTAGTGAGCTATATTCATGGTCATTTGTAATTAAAAATTATTATTAATATTATTATTATTGTTATCATTATTATTATTATGTTTGCTCTCGTTGATAGTGGTCGGGTCTTGATCACACTCACAGATTTGGTGCACAATTATTTGTTTGGCGGCGCTACATCCCTGGACGCGGCCATCACTTTATTGAAAACAAGAAGAAAACGGCACTCCATCAGATGTTTGCAAAGCTAAATAAGGACACTGTAGCTGAAGCTCTTCTTCTTCTATTCAAGAATTTGCTCTGTTCCCTCTCTGATGCTTCAACTCAATGTCCATCTGAACATCAAAGTCAAGCAACTGTTTCCTCAATTTTATTGAATGCTAAACCTGTACCTTAAGAATCTTCCTCATCACTTAGCCATCACTCTTTTCCAACTCCTTCATCAACACCAGAGAAGCACTTGATTGAAAATACTCCATCATTTTACTCGCCTTCTCTTTCAAATAAAAAAACCTGCAACTCCCAACAAACCTCTTCCAAAAGCTGACAAATCGATCAAACCTGGTATATTTTCTCTAGTCATTGGAGCCAGCATCCTAAAGTACACAAAACCTTCTCTCAAATCAAGTCATTCCTGTACACTACTATCCTGGACACGACACAAAGCAGCTTACAAACAAGATCGCACAATATCCTAAAAGACATATAAACTCCTTCGTCATCAACACTGGATTCATTGATGCTCTAAACACCTCCACCACCAAAATCTTCAAGACAAAGTTAAAGGTTCTCACCAATCAAATCTATCATAATTTCACGCCATGATATATTCACTTTCTTAAAATCACACTTGTATTTCACAACTCAAATCTTTAAAGAAATCACGTTGTTAAGCAGTTCAATGAAATCATCAAGAGTCTATCTGCAAGCAACATCGTTATCTTAGTCGTTCCTGTCTTCAACAGATTTCTTCTTTCACCTCGCATCGTAAACTCTGATATATTGGCTTGCGATGGAATTCATCTCTCTCACTCTGGTGTATCCTGCATGACCCAAATACTTCAAAGTTCTCTTTTTACTCGTCTATATGTACAGTCATTGTTCTGTAAGGCAAGTTGTCCGTGCCCCAAGACGTCACCCTCCTCTGTTACTTACACTTGCTCTTCACTCAGCATCTCAACTACAAACTTTTTAATGCTCAGGTACCTTTGTTATTATTTTATATTTTTTCAAATTATTGTCAATTTACTTAAAAGGCAACTCGATATATCATTCCATGAATCCCTAAAATCCTAGAAATACCAAAATTCTAGAATTACTAGAGAGTATTCTAATTATTACGCAATCAAAATCTACAATTTAATATTAGATCATCTACGAGTTCTAGTTACACTCAAATTGATTTTATCAAGAGATAATAAAACAAATCCTGGAACTATTTTCAATCAAGATAAAATTAGCGATGCTTTAGCTACTACAATCAAAACCTAAAATTTTTCTTCCTAGAAGTTTAAGTGCACACCGCACAGAATTTCTAAATTTTGTAAATTTAGTAGGAAATAACACAATATATCTAATTACGGAAACCTGGTTAAATGACTCTGATAACATAGAAGCTCTATATAATCCAGACTGCAATTATTTTAACTTATACTTCAAATATAGTTCAAAAAATATGGTGGTTTAATTATCTTAATTCCAAAATTCCTAAAATCAAAACTTAGAGAAGACTTAGAATCTGATCATCAGTTTTTGAGACAATATGGATTGAAATTAAACAAGTAGTAATGAATTACTAAATGTTTGTTATAATCCAAACAAGAATTTTTCATCTAAATTTTGTAATCACAAAATCGATGAAATAGACAATGCTGTTATAGAAAATAAATTTATTAACATCGTCGGTGATTTCAATATTAATTACCTCAATTATTCTGAATCCGCAAGGGTTGATCGCATTTGCAATATTTTCGATTTAAAACTAGTTAATAATACCATTTCGACTACGCATTCCAATCTACTTGACTATTTTATAACTGATAGTTATAAATAAATAAATATCGAAATTTATATTTGAATCATTCAGTGATCATAACGTTTGCGTCTATATTAGTAATTACAAGTTAGTAAGAAAAAAGTATTATATTCAAGGAACTTTCGTAAATTTAATGAAAATATTTTTATAAGTTTTCTGAAGAACGTTCCTTTTGAACGCATCTATACATTCAATAACGGCGAAGCCATGCTTAAATTCATAATTTCTGAAATCACTCATGCATTAAATCGAGTGGCCCAGGTAAAAATCAAGGTAATTAACTCCAAATCAAGTCCCGCAGTTAATCAACTGCGTGACTCCGAATTAATTAAGTGGTAGGTCGCCATCAGGAATCGACTGCTTGAGATTGCAAAACCCGACCCAATTAAAATTAATTGGAGAAACTATGATAACGCCAAGAAATTAATTACAAAATACCGCAAATCCGCTTTTGAGTCTTAGGCTAGACTATACTTCAAACACCTGGATAAATTTAGAAGTTAAGATCAATGAAAATACAACATCCAAGAACCATTATCAACATTTTTACTGAATTTTACAGAGAGTTATATAAAGAATCACCAACAACACCAGAAAGCATTCAACTAGTATATCCATCTCTGGAAGAAAAAGATATTAACGAACTTGGTAAGGAAATTTCTACCATTGAAATAAATGAGGCTATAAATAAATTAAAAAACTGTCCTGGTATTGACGGGCTAAATACGGATTTTTATAAGACTTTTTGGTGTACTCTGTTGCCATATCTTAAATTATTGATTACTGCCATTTTAGAACATGGAAGAATATAAAAGGGAATTACAAACACTCTCATAAAGTTGTTGCCAAGAAAGTATAAAGATCTATGCTCACCAAAATCGTGGCGACCAATATCACTACTAAATATGGATCTTAAAATACTCTCCCATATTCTCAATAATCGCATTAGCCCAATTGCAGGAAAATACATATATGAGACACAGACCGGGTTTGTAAAAGGCAGAAGAGGGGGTTCCAACATCTGCACTTTACAATGCCTCACTGCGATATGTGCAACTCTAGGCAATTTGACTTAGGAATACCCAGCATTGATTTCAGTAAAGCCTATGATTCACTAAATCATAACTTTATTTTTAGCACTCTAACAAGAATAGGATTTCTTAATCTAGTGAAAGCTCTTTATAGAAACAGCTGTTCATATTTACTAATAAATGGTTATCTATCATCAGATCAGAAATTAACATAAGAAGAGGTGTTCGCCAAGGCTGTCGACTGTCGTGTATGTTATTTAATTTTGCCATAGAGCCCTTTTTAGGTGCAGTACGCTCATCTTTTCCAAGCGGTTTTCACCACAAGGAGGTTAAAATTAATTATCTAAACTTTGCTGATGACATCAACATCCTTGTCTCATCACAAGATGATCTCAGGAAAGCCTTCCAACTACTGTATAAATTTGAAAAAGTAAGTGGCCTTTTGATAAATAAGCAAAAATCTGTATTTACCGGGTTGAACAGTGCAGTCGATTGGGAAGCTGACTGTGCAACAAATAACACGGAAATAACGTTACTAGGCATTAAAATTAAATTGTCTGGGCCTTACGAATTTGACTTATATAATTTCATAGAGGAAAATAAACATCTAATCAATTTTATCTCCAATAGAAAGTTGACATTTCATGGAAAAGTAAAAGCTTTTAATGTACTACTCCTAAACAAGCTCCTATATTATTTGCAATAATTTCCATCTGTAACCGAGAACAATCAACTGCAGAAATCCATAAATGAAGCACTCTGGAAAAATCGAGACCATAGCAGGCCCACAAAACTGTTGTATTGTTCGAACCAAAATGGCGGAATTCAACTACCTAATATATTTTACTTGCAAGCATCTTATAAAATTTATCTTATATATAACATCCTCTTAAATGATTGTCATCCGATGAATGACCTTTATAAAATTGTAATTCAAAATACAACGAAAAAGAACAGTCTATTGGAATTGCTATGCGATCTACAGCTACCTCAAAAGTTGAAGAACGTTTGTCCCAATTTGTATAAAACCCTATCTTTGTTCAAATCTATGAGATTTCAGCTCAATCCGCACGAATGTTGCTGTGAACTAAGGAACTTCCTCAGCGTTTCAAAACAGCGAAAACGTGAAATAAACTTTAATATGAAGTGTAAACCAACGTGTATTAGCAACTTTGCAATCAAAACAAATTTTTTATCTTTAGGGATAAGGCCAAAAGTAAAATAGACTTTGTCTATTTTTCAGACCCAGCAATAGGTAGAATATTCAACAAGGCTTCTGAATACTAGAATATCTCAACTGAAACCATAAAGCTGCTGTTAACAAAAATAGGATCTTCTACAGTCCGCCCATATTATAAGAATATAATGTACAAAGTTGTTTTGAACAGAATCATAAATAGGGAAAAATTCTTCTTGTCACGCCTAATTAGTACACCAAGATGCCGCCTTTGCCTTGAGGGAAATAAAAATCCAAGACTTCTCATTTTTACTGCAAAAGGTGAATACATCAAAAAGCTGAAAATTTTACCAACCTGACTTACATCAAAAAATTTTATCCAAGGCGTAAACTATTGTATTAAGAGCATAGTGAAACCAAGAGATGAAATTACTTAAGGAAGTATTACAATTTTAGGTATCCTCTTTTCTATAGTTGATTGTATTACGTAGTCAAAGGATGTTTTTTAGAGTATTTACATTTTAAATTAACCTACTTCTTTTTGGATTATTCGTGTCCATATGTTGTCACTTTTTACTAGCCTCTTTTAAAAAGTAAGTACGTGTGTGTGTGTTTTTCTTTCTTCCATTAGCCTAGTTCCGTGTGTTTCTGTTTTGTCCCCTTTTGTTCCCTCTTAGATCTCTTTAAGGTAAAATACTTGTAATTCTCTTTTGTGTGTTAATACTCCGTTAATTGTTATTGTAAATAGTTGTACATATTGTATATGCAAGTTTTGACTCATATGGGATGAATGTGGAATAAAAAAATTGTACAAGAATTGTTGGTATCCCACCTAAAACTAGAAATCTACAATAAATTTTTATTGATTTTTAATGTCAATCCGAAATATTTGACTTGTAATTGAATTGCCTATCACAAAAATTTAAATTTTTACATCATTATATTTCATTATTTTTAAATTTAAAGAGAGAGATTTTTTGCATGATATCAAGAAGAGCGCAATTTTCTCTTTATTGTAATAAAATGTCGTGCAATGATGCTACCTTTATTATATATATATATTATATATATATATTATTATATATATATATATTATATATATATATATATATATATATATTAGTTTCTCGAAAAATGATATTCATTTTGCATTGAGCCAGAATTAAAATGCGTTAAAGTGTTTCATACGTTTTAAAGCTTTCTCTTCTGAAGTCTGTTTGTAGCATCAGGGGATTAAATTGAGCTAAATAATAAATATTTTATACTAGTAAAACTTTGAATATTTTATCATTGTAAATGTATTTTTAGCGTACTAAATACATCGAATTTTCAAAATATTTTTTGATGTGAAAATTTAATTCTTACTAATTATAATCTTAGAAGCATAATAACAGGAGCTGCCGAAATTTCTGCAATTGCAAACTATTATTTAGAATTTGGTAAAGATGCAAGAATGAATATAAGATCACAAGTGATTAGTAAAATCATTATAGCCTTGGAGGAAATCAAAATTAAGCATGTTTGTAAAACATCAGTAATGTGATGCTAATTAGCACTATCTACGATTTTTGGTATTAAGGCAATTTAAACCCTATGGAATACGGTCGTTGGGTGGCGGTAATTTCATTTGAAGCTAAATTTTTTTTGAAATGCAATAGTACTTAGCACTAGTACATATATATGTTATATATATATATATATATATATATATAGTCAATATACAAAGTCAAATTGATGTTGCTTATTTGACAAAATCCAGCGAATACAATGATGCATGTAAGATGTATCACCTTAGTCTAACTTTGACACCAAAACATGATTGGCACTCAAAAATTCCAAATAAAATAAAAAGCTACCAATCTTATAGTTCTTATGATACTCAAAATATCAGAAATGAAATTATTAACACTAATTTCGATACGATACTTCAACAAAATAATGCTGAGTGTATAGTTTTATCACTTGAAGCCTTGTTTCTAGGGATTTTACAAAATTCCAAGAATATTGGATACGAAGTTATCTATAGAGGCGAACGAATGTTTGATGAAGAACTAAACCGTTTATTGAAAGACAAAAGGAAACATTTAAAAACACAAAACAATAACATTTAAAGCTTTATTAAAACATTTGAAAGTTTTGTACAATAATATAAATATGCACTAATAGTACAAATTAAGCTACAAAATTAGCTAAGTTATAAATAAAATAAATGAAAAAATGAAATAAAAAATATTATATAATCAATTAAAAATGTAAAATTTTCTCCAATTGCGCGAGAAACACGCTTCAAAGTTTAATTTTGAAAATAATAAAACACCTCAGGAAAACTAAGTTTCAGACATTTTCAAATGACGAAGTCTACAATAAAATTAAAAGTCGATTACAGAATTCTAAATCACAGTTAATATTAAACAAAGAAGAAGCACTTTTACTAAATATTTTCTTCAGCAGATTCAATTCCGATAAAGACCAATACCTACAACTAAAACAAGCAAATCATTAAGAAAACGTTACTCAATTTAATCC
>CABFPE010000605.1:395202-411046 GCA_900660155.1 Hofstenia miamia | reverse complement strand
CTTCTGTGTTTGCTGATCAGTGCATTATCACATATACGATTATACGCTAAAGTAATTTATTCAAAAACTGTAGAGGGTGGGATTAAATTACTTTATCTATTAAAAAAGTTTATATATACTAACAATAATTATTTTCTCTATGTGTTTCCATATTGGTGCTTCAACATTCAAATCATTTAAAACAGTCTACACAATGCTTTTAATTGTAACAGACTGTATCTAAATGTATGTAGAAAATGTAAGGATAATATTTAATACTTCAAAATATGAACAAGGAATCTAGCTTTAATATTGTTTACAATATATTTTTTTATAATAGCATTTATCATTTGAGCAACATCAATTTTTAAAAAATGCACGCTCAAAATAATGTTTCCAAAAGCTAATATAAAATTCTTTGTGGAAAAAAATTCAACACACATAGAAAAATTCTAAAGACAGATTCGGATAGACAATGAAAAGGTCTTTAAAAATTTTAGTATGACTTTTGAGTTTTGCTTTTTTCTTTGAGCAAAATCAATTTTAAAAAAAAAAATACTCTCAAATTAGTGTTTTCAAATTGTAATACAAAATGCTTTGTGTAAAAAAAATTGAGAACACATAGAAGAATTCGAAAAACAGATTCAGATAGACAATAAAAAGATCTTTAAAAAATTTAGTATGACTTTTTGAGTTTTGCATTTTTAACTGTATAAATTAGAAATTTGTTGTTTTTGCCTTTAGAAAGTTCATATATTCAGGGAGACATCTAGTGAAAAAATTATGAATTTCGACCAGAATTTCTGTGCTTCAATTTCTCCATATGAAGGAATTTTACGGTATAAGTTATTCTCGTCTCTTAATAAGCAATATTATACTTATATCCACATTCCACATTATGAAGTAAGCATTATTGAGAATGATTGTAGTCAATCAAAATTTAGTGAAGAAAATATATACTCAAATGATGTTCATAAATAAGAATATGAATAAAGTGAAATCTAGGCTATATAGCAACATCAAGCCGAATTTAAAGGTGTTGGAATTGATGCATCCTTTTCCCACAAATTTGATATTTTTTAAAATAGTGCACGAATTATTGCAATTCTAGAATTTTTAAGGCGTAAATGAAGAGTAGGACTAGAATTACAACAGGAATATTTGCACATTTTCCCACAATTTTTATTGTTTTCTAATACGGCAGTTATTGTAGTCAATGAATTTTTGAAAATCAGAGATAGAATTACTTAACCGGATTTTAACCTGATTAATCGGCTTTAACCCGACCGGTTTACCCGGTTTTAACCTTGACCGGATTAACCGGACAAGATCCAGCACTATTTAGGATGGTATAAATGAAGTTCATTGTATGTAGTAGTGCGTCAGTTGTATTGCGATCTTGTTTATAAGCAAATTGAAGCTTAACATAAGAGGTCAGCATCTGATCGGTAAATATCTCTGATACTATTTTATTTAAGACCCGTGCCAAAATTGATGTTACAGTATTGGTCGGAAGTTCTTTAATGTATCAGGTGAAATCGCAATGCACTCCGATTTTTTAGGAATTGGCACAACAGAAGCACTTTTCAAATCACTCGGATATGTTTATTCTGTAAGGCATCTGTTGAAAACTGATGCGTATAGAGGAGCAATTTCTGATGCAAAAATCTCATAAAACCAAATAGGTATTGTGCATATCCCCGGGGAAGATCTCGAATTAATCTGTTTGAAAATTGTTAAGCTTTTTCAGTACTCACTTGAGGAGTGTTTTCGTAATCCTTTGCTTTACATAGTTTTAAAGGTTGATCTTTGTCTTTATTAAAATTGAATCTGCTGAAGAAATTTTTTAATAAAGCTGCTTCATCTTTGCATACTTTTAGCTGTGATTTAAAATTCTTGAATCAGCTTTTAATTTCATTATGGATATACTTGTTTGAAATTTTCTGGAGTTTAGTTTTCCTGAGGTGCTTTATTCTTTTCAAAATGAGCTTTTGGAGTTTTTATATTTCGTAATTGTTTTGTGTTCGTGAGTGTTTCTTTTTCTATTTCAATATTGAAAGAGAAAAAGATAATTTGATATCTAACGATTTTAGACTTTTTATTATCTCTACAAACAATGCTTCAGGTGATGAAACTATTATCCCAAAATTAGTGCTAATGGTTTGGTTTCTATTACTGTTAGAATCATAAGAACTGTATGATTCGTAACTTTTTACTTGATTTAGAATTTTTGAGCTACAATCATGTTTTGGTGTCAATGTTAGGCTAAGGTGAAACATTTTACATGTATTTCCTGTTGGCAAGTTATAATCAATACTGTATTCACTCGATCGTCTCAATTAGGCAACATCAATTTGGCTTTTGGATGGAAGAAATGTATATGATGCTAACAAATTTTCAAGATTTATTATTTCTGCACAAGCAAGCTTAGACTGATTTGCATCACCTAATAATATTTTAAAGGCTTTGGAGGTTGTGTTCATATTTTTGCAATGCCTGAGACAGGATTTGATTACATGATTACACATGATTACACAATGTTTTATTGCGATGAAGGGGTAAATATATTTATGATCAGTATTCCCTTGCATTGACTAGGTAAAAATGAACGCCTACATATAATTGCTATAAGTTCAATTTCTGGTTGTAATAAAGTATCTAAAATCTTTGGTATATTTTTAAATCATTTGTTACCTACATATATGATTAAGCCACCTCCACCACTTTACGGAAATTTACCAATATCTCTATCCAGTTCGGTAGCACTCGTGATTGTAATTTTAAATTTCCAATGTTTTCTTAATTCAAAATAAAGACGTATTTATTAAATTTAAAGATAATTATCAAGCACATGAACAATGGGACTTGGATCATTCCCCTTCAACTTCGCTTCCTGCAAGGTAATCACACTATAGTTGTTAATTGCCCTATGTATATATATATATATATATATATATATATTTATATATTGACTATATACATGTATATGTGTATATTTCTAGTATGATATGTAAATCAATTTCAAAAAAGGTTATTCACTATTGCTTGAAGATTTTGAACATTCTGAATTTGATCTTACTTTTTCTGAAATTTATTTTGAAAAGGTGTAGATTCGATCAGGAATAATGGTAAATAATTGTAATAAATATTTATTCGCTAGAAGGCAGATCGATCCAGTAATGCCATTAATGGGACATTCTTGCACCATTAATGTGCTATAAGAAACTGATAAATAATACTTTTTGAAAATTGAAGTCAATGTAATGCATATATTATACACAATAATATAAGAAATTTTTTGTAAACTGGGGAATGTTAAGATTTTTAAAACTTTTTACTTTGTTGGTTATGGTTGGTAAATGAATGGCCATTATTGGCAATTGGTCCTAATGGACCATTGGGTATCTGACAATGCTTGCTATTTGGGTAGTGATTTTCATAAAGTTAAAAATCAATTTTTTCAAAAAAATTTTCC
Source organism: Hofstenia miamia (assembly GCA_900660155.1). NCBI lineage: Eukaryota > Metazoa > Xenacoelomorpha > Acoela > Hofsteniidae > Hofstenia > Hofstenia miamia. The sequence goes on along the minus strand of CABFPE010000605.1, from coordinate 407,592 downwards.
TCTCTCTGTTGAAGTTTTGTAGAGAACGTCATAAAAACTTTAAATTTTTTCAACATATGAATAGATTTTGCATAACTTACAAATAAATAATCATTTTATAATAATTCTAGTAAAAAAATTTTGAGCCACCCCCGCTCAAAATTTTCTAAGACCGTGCCTGCTGTTGTACTTTTAAAAGGACAATTTATCTAATCAAGGTACTGTTTGAAGGCACTATTTTTTCACACCTTTAACCACAGAAGCCTTATTTCTTTTTGTCATTAGTTGGTTTGCAAGCTATTCAGCACAACTTAATTTTTTGAATTTGAAAATGACCAATCACGCTTTACTTAGCGTTTTTACTTAAATTTTGGATTAGGAAACGTCTGGGATTCGAAAATAATATAGTTAGTTGTATTTTTACATTTGGAAGTGCTTCATAAATTGAATGCTTTGCTTGATCAATCTAACATTTAGTTCTTTTAAAAGAACACTGACCAAAATATCAGAAGTTACAAATAAATTAATTGTGATGATTATAATTATATAATGCTAAAGCCTTTTTATACGTACAAAGATATATGAAATTCTCAAATAAAGGTTTATCAATTATGTTTAAAATATAGGTTGGGCAGCTTAAGTTCTAAACAAAAGTTGATGTTGGTAAGTTTTATCATAAGTCAAAGTTTGCTGCTATATGTTTAATACTTTGAAGTTTTATCTCAGTGAAAAATACAGTTTTGAACGTTCTAGACGCATGAACAATTTTTTTACAAATTTTGTTTGCGGCAGCCTTGAAAGTGCTTAAATATATAACCTATATTCTGAATTTCAGTTCATTAACATCAACCTTAAGAACTTCCAATTAAATAAAAGTTGGCCCTAGTCCCCAAGTGAAGCTAAGAGTTCGTAATCGCAATAAAAATTATTTGATAATATCTTCTAATAGCGAAACATTAGGTTAAAATAATTTAATAAAAATATTTCAGAGTAAATCTCACGAATATCACCAGTATAAGGAAGAACGGCACCATTGCAATCCTATAAAAATTACAGCATTTATGAATTTAGTATAGTAGCACATACTATGTGAAATAAAAGCCTTCTGACATCTCTGATCTCCTCAACAGTTCTTTGAACCAAGTTTATCATTGCAATACTATCAAAGTCGTCATTTGATTTGCAAGAAAATTGGTGATGGTAAGAATAAAGCCATGGTGGTGGGCAGTTGCAGCCTGACCTAAATTTTAAATTCTCAGTAAAATTTTTTAGAAATTAAGGGAATCATTACAAGTGACATTTAACAAAATGTACTAAATGTATACTAAATATGATTTTAAGAAATACAAGCTACTTTGTCAATATAATTTTTTTGAATTTATGTCAGTGCTTAGAATAAAACTAGTTAATTCATTTGAAATTTAGTTTTTTCCATTTCCTTAAAAGTTGTGTCAATATCTTTGCCCAAAAAATTATGGACAATTTATCAGAGGGTAGTACTAACATATTTCTAAACTGAAACTTTTTTGTTTCATATTTGCTCATTTTATTCCCCATAGTGCATTTTTATGGAGAAATTTAGGTTTCACAGGGTGAATAAAGTTATATTCTGTATAGTTTATTTAGAAGCAATAAACACATTTGACTAAAATTCATTTTATTGTAAAATCTTTCATAGTTCTACCAATTTGAGGTCAAAAAGTAATTTTCTTTTCAAGAAAGGGTTTTCGATTAGATAAATGGAAAATAAAGTACATGTCTACATGTTTTTTTTAACTTACATCTTTATCCAGATAGTGGCAAACTAATAAAATTTAATTAAGTCCAATAAGCAAGCAGTCAATGCCAAATTTATCTGGTTTTGCGGACATAATTTACAAAAGAACGCATTCTTCTGTCAATGATGAGTTATCATGTACTGCTACGTTCTTTTCCGATATCGGTTTCATTGGCTTTGATTCTAATTTTTTCTAGTCCTTCTTGTTAATATTTTTAGAACAAAGTTGTTGGATGTGTGTTTTTCAAATGAATTACGTCGAGGACGGGGTTGGTTGAGTAAATCTCAGCAAAATTTGACCATCTGATTCACTATTCCAATTACGAGTGAATTCAACGGTTTGAGAAAATGTCATCATTTTGAGGCCTCTTCAATTATAAGTACAAACAAAGAACGTTTACCTGCGCTCATGTTGGAGTTGTTAATTGCAATCTAACTATATTAAGAAGATTAGCTAACCACATGCTGCATAAATTAAAAAATTTCTTTTTTAATAAAATTAATTAACCTTCTAAACGCCCTTTAAATACCATAAGGTCGCTAGCGCATTTTTTGAATAATTTAAGATTTTACGCCCACGGCTATTTCTTAAAAAACTATTATTTATAGTTTGTAAAGCAAAATTCTAGAAATACATGAAATTGTATAACAAGAAAATAATAATACAACAGTAATTAACATTCTGTTGCCCCCAACTGCATTAGACTGCAATTTTGATACAAAAAACTAATCAATACTAAAATACACCAAGAAATGTAGAAATCGAGTTTTTTGTTAAAAAATCATGTTTTTATATCACATTCGAACCAAATTTTATGTAACATTTCAATAGTAGAAATATGCTTTTGAGAGAAATGCGTTCAAAGTCATAAAAGAAATTCCCCATAGTGGTCAAGCTACATGTTTGAATTTTGCTAACTGTTTTCAATAATGTACCCTTGCTTTTATTGGCATGATATTTGTTGTTTAACACTAGATGCATCTAAGCTCACTAGTGTGTCTATAGTCACCAGGGGGCGTACGCATGATTTTCTTATGGGGGTGTCTTAGTCATGACCAGAAACGGGGCAAAGCCCTGTGAAAAGTTTTGAAAATATTGAGAAATAGACGCCAAAAAATGAATTTTACGACCTCTGATTTTAGATTTTTCATTTGTTTTAAGGGAAATTTTTTGATTTAGCCAGTCAAGATCCCTTTTGATAACCTGACGAGGAGTACATTCCACCATGTCCCTCCTTCCATACGCCACTTATAGTCACAGACAAACTGTGATAACTACTGACCATTTACTACTGTATGCAGAAAGAGTGAGGAAGAATTATTTATTACTTCAAATGGTGGCAGTATAAAGGTTCTAGCTCGAACAATGAAGAGTTGGATGCTGTCACTCATGCGAATAAAAGGAAGACAATTATTGATATCACTTTTATAGTCCTACAAAACAGATTTAGTAATGGGCTGTTATATTTTTAATGGTACATAAATTTGCAAACATAATTTTTTCTATATAAAACATTCAGGCCACCCATCTCATCAATTAATAAACTTATGCGCTCTAAGGTTTCTTTTAGTAGGTTTTCGCGCACGTCTTAATTGTTCATTAAAATTCTGCACCTATAGAAATTGAAAATGAAGTAAATTGTCTTCATAGACGATCCCCATTGATTATAATCCAAGCAAATGTTAATTATAAACGTATTCATAAATGTTATCTGGTGCAAAAAGATTCCTATTTCATTATTCAAAAATCTATGAATAATTGCTAATCATAGTCATAATCCTAGATGCATATAAAACTGTTCAAATGATATAACGAAGTCATCATAAATACAAAAATTAATCTTCATAAATCTATTGTTGTACTATGCTAATTTTAATTTGTGTTGCTAGTGTTGTGTTGAAATTAATCGATTTTCATATCCATGTCACAAAATGCATAACTGGAATACGAGTTTAATTTTTTTATTGAACTGAAATGTTTCGAATTTCGTCGTAAGTGCAATCAAGTGACCTTAATCTATGCCAAATTATTTCAGGCAGACATGATTTGAACTCTTATTCAGCCCCAAAAGGAAATAAAGAAGTTCATAAACTACAAAACTGAAGCACCAATAATGTACAACATATTTCTGCAACATAGTTTCTTGTTTAGTAAATCTTCTTCTACAAAAGCTTTGAATTCATCAATGTTGTTAATTTAAAAAATAATTTATTTCCATTTCTCTGTGGCTTTTGAAAAGTATTGTATAGAGGACTTTTACCATATAGCAGACTATTGCTTGCGATTGTTCCTTCTGTCGTAGTATTCTTCTCAATATATACTAATACCTAACATATATATCAGTTAAATTGAAATCTCTCTGAAATATATAAAACACAATATTTAAAAAATTGCTCAATGTCTCTTTAACAAAAGCCACTAAACGAAATTTACCACATTAAGAAAGCCCTGAAATACAAGAGCGAAAATTGATCGCAGACTTTCTAAAATTATGACAAAATTCTTAGTTGATAAAGCAAATGTAAATTGACTTTATTCAAAGTTCGCTTTATGTAGATGATCACTTGCTAAAAAAAATTGAATCATTGCATCACCAATTAACCAATCAGAATATGGTGGAGAAAATGCATTGAAGTATACTAGGGATTTTCCACCTGATATTCTACATACATTCTAGACATACCCCTTTACTGAGAATTTAATTGTTGTCTTCTACTTATTAATTATGTATTTTTATAAAAAGTTTCACTTCACACAGCTAAATCTTAAAATACACTTTTTTTACAATCGATAGACCTCAAAATGTATTAGTGAGAAAAAAATTTCTAATCTACTTACATTAAAGATGGAAATTTGTAGTTAATTGAGGGAAATCTTAATTAGAATGATTGAACATAGAAATGCTTTTACAATTTATTTACATAGTCAATTTGGATTTTAGATAATCTTAAAATTGTTTTGAAATAAGAATATTAAAAATTCGACATATATTCAAAGCGTATAATGATATAAAATTTAATCAAGCTGTAGGGAAGAAATTTTTTTAATCATCAATTGTAATGCTTTTAAAAATAAGAACCAAAATTTATTGTTTACACTCATTTTATTGTATTTGATGTCTGTCCAAAAACAAATGTTAAAAACATTTGGTTATCTCTATGTATTTTTGCTTACTGCTCCTATAGTACTTTAACTACTACTAAAAGGGCTAGTCCATTTCATTTTCGCTGTTAAAATGGATGCTACTCATTCAATAACGATTAATTTATTTATTGAAATGTGTCGCAGGCGGGATTCCTTGGTAAGTTCATCAATGACAGAGAATTTTTTATTGAGAAATTCATTTTTCTTTGATCTATGAACACAAAACTAATCGGTAACGGAATTTCAAAAATTTAGCACCAGTTTACAAATATATACAATTTACATCATAACATACTTTTCCCCTATAAAATATGTACATGATAAATGTCATATTTAGTTAGGGTTAGTACATTATCACCAAATATTGGCATGGTTGAAATACTAATTCCATTAAAAAATTTAGAAACTAATTGGTTCTACATGGTAACGGAATTTAATGGTCCTGTTACCAGCCAACGTTTCTACTTTTTACTAATTTTTACAATTATTCCCCATTATTAAATTAATTTTACTATAATTAAAGTCTTATGTGTATATATACATATGCATATATAATGAAGAACAGCATAACTTCAATCTTAATTTTTTACTCTAAATTCTATCTATCGCTTGACCAAGCCCTAAATCTACTTCAAAATACTGCTCTCATTTCTGATTTTATCCTTCCAATTCTCAACGTTCTTTAGAGCCTCATATAAGTTAAACTCGTTTAAGCTTTTTCCTCGTCTGCACACCCATTCTCCCTCCTTCTAGAACTTTACTTCATCCCCAACTGCTTTAGTTGTAGGCCTTTCCCCTGCATCTAGCTCGCTGTAGGATTTTGCCTTCTGCATCTCAAACGTCTTATTATTTTTCGAGTGTTTGCTGTTGCCATATTTTTTCGTAGTTTTTGTAGACTTCTTTGGCCACATATAAAGACATGAATTGTTTTCTCTAATTTTACGTACTTGCTGCCTGATCTTAGTTAGCTTATTCAAAACTTTTCAATCTCATGTTGCGTTCTATCTGATTCTGCTAGTTTTTCCTCTACATGCTCGGACGTAGTTTACTATGCAATTTCCGTGCATTCTTGCATATACTAGCCTAATATTTTCGGAGATACTTTTAAAACTCGTATACTCTGTTAACTCGTTTTATCTATCTGAGATTCAAACTTACCGTTGTGTGGTTGTTTTCACACAACAATCAACACAACACAAACACAACAATCATTAAGCTATTTATAAGTTATCTTTTAAGTATAGAGACTCGAGGATTCCAAAAGCTTTGCCACTCTTCTTACACCAAAAAATTAGTAACACAATATAGTTTTTCAATTCGAGGTTTGCGAAACCAGGACGAAAAACAAAACAATTTTTAAATTTCAATAGGGAGAAGACTAATTTGATTTAATATTCCCTTTTATTTTGTATTATATTTGCAATCTTAATACATTTGCTAAGCCAAAGTATCTTTGTGCAATATCTCAATTCCCGTGGAAAGAACAAATCTTATAAGACTTTCCAAGAACCGAGACTGAAACAATGACAATGGGACGAGTGCCGGATCGAAAATGTGTGGTCCTGCAGGTCTCTATTTTCAATATTATTACATTTAGGAAATATTGATAGTAGGTACTGCTTTGAAGTGTATTTGATTCTTAAGCTGATGCGTAGTTGTGAAACGTGTTGAGTAGGATCGAGCCGAGGAATACGAAAATTTTGTATTCATCGAGTCGAGCTGAGAATTGAATTCCAAATTGAGTTGAAGATAAAATTTTTTCCTAAATTTTTAAAAGTAATTTATATTTAATTGAAATTCATGTGCATGTGCACGTAAATGATGTAATCGAGGTAAATTAAACTGTTATTGAACATTTGATTGGTTTTTGAAATTTCAATTCAATACTCTATGATTATTATAATTCAGATATATGAAGCTTCAATGGAGGTTATAATTAAAAAAAAACATTTTTATAAAACAAACACTGTAGGATTCCCTGTGTCATCAAAGGTTATTTTCATCCCAAGCTTCAAGGGCGCAATCAGAACATGAGTTTTCGTAATCAACGACATGTGACCACGTTTTTAAACAGAAGCACATTCAATTGCTATGGTTTGCAAATTGTAATACAAATAGCCTTCAAATGTGTTATTTTTGTCACAAAACTTTCGAATTTTTTTTAAATACAACTGAATTATTTACATTCTCAAATTCGGTCAAATAACTTTGAAACAAAATTCCTAAAATAGGATTCGGCTAGGGTTTGGAAATCTCAAATCTATCACAACTATGAGCTGCTGAACATCTTACAAGCAAAAATACTTATAACCGTTCTGGGTAAATTTCCTAATATATCAATGAAAATATGATGAGACAGAATTGCGTATAATTTGAAATAGATTATTAAAGAATGCATACAAGACAGGTAATGAATAAATTTGTTTCAATTTCAAATGTGTATTAGTTTGCATAAAACCAGTAATTTTGCTGATCTGATGTACTTGAAGCTTTCGCTATGTTATGAACTAATTTATTAATACACCATTCTTATTTAGAAAAACTATGATCTGTAAAAAGAATATGTACGAGCAATTTATCAGTTACAATTGAATAAATACGATTAATAGTTGGTAAAATACAATATAATTCTCTTCCACACAAGCAAGATTTTTATTCTGTTTACAACTAAGAAATACTTTTTATTTATTTATTAAAAATGAATCTGACTATTGTAACATGACTAATGCAAAATTGATTTGTAAGACTTGTACTAAAGAAATTAATGATAAGAAGCAAATTTGAATGTGCATACTGCAATATTACACTAAATTTCATCTGGTTATTTGGAAGAAATACTACAGGATGGAATACATTTTATTACTCATGTTTTCCATGCATCGATAATGGAAATAGAGAAAAATTACTATCAAAGAAATTACCTGAAAATGAAGCTTCAATGAAAATATCTAAACTAGAAAATCTGTTTAAAGAATCGATCAAGGAATTAAATTGTAGTGTTAAAAATATTTATACTGAAATAACCTAAATAAATAGCAGCAATGTGATAAAGAATCGAGTTAGTGGTTCTGTAAATAATGCAATGAAGTCTTTTTGGGAAATCTCTCAATATGAAGCTCGAAATAATTTTCAACTACAGTCTAAAAATGAACGTATACGAAATGAAATTGATGGTATTCCGGAAAGTTCAGAGCAATCCCCAACTCCCCGAATGGATGCTGATAGAAAAGAAATTGACAGAATTTTAAATCACATTGCTCAATCTGAATATGTGATTGATGAAATTACTCGTGTAGGTAAATTTACACGTGATTCGAACAGGCCTCAAAGCACATTGGCTGAAATTTCACGATATCAGGATTGTTAGAAAAATACAGGCTTCCGCTTATCTCTTAAGGAATTATGATCTTCAAATATTTATTTCTAAGGCTTTAACTTCAAGTGAAAGAAAAATTGAACAAGATCTACTTAGAAAACGGCGAGACCTTATTAACAATTGTACAAACAAAACATCCATAAAATTCGAAACCTAAAACTATGTCAGTGGTATGATACTGAGCAATTGACTAGATCCTGCTTTTAATTTTAAGTTCATGCTTTTGAATGCCAGGTCTATTAAAAAGCCAAATGCAGTCTATCATCTATCTTGTTTCTAACTCCATCGATTTTTGTCTCATTATTGAGTTTTGGCTTTCTGCTCAAATCAGTGACGACTTTGTCTTTATTTATTACTTTAATTTATTTCGTCAAGATAGGAATACTATTAATTCATATAAAGGAATTGGCGGTGGAGTGTGTGCTTTCATCAGGAAAGACTACAAATGCATACAAGTTTATCCTCATAATTATGAACTGTTTGAAATAATGTGGCTTGATATTTATACATATTTTCGATCTTATCTGTTTGCCTTATTTATTATCCCCCTTACGCTAATTACAATGGTATGTTATCTACCCACATTATTCTTTCTTTAGAAAATTTATCCGCAAAAAAGGTGCATAGTAATTTTTTTTATTTGGTGACTTTAATCATTTTTGCATGAATGATGTGATTGTGGATTGTAACATCACACAGGTTAACGGTGCATCAACTTATGGTACGGCGACTCTTGATAAAATATTATGTGTTGATGAAACGGTAGTTCATGAATGTTATTCATATAATTCTGTGATTCAAAGTGATCATTTGGGGGTTATTGGCAATCTTTGCCTTTTCAAACCTAAACGGAAGGTTTACTTTTGTGACCAACGTGAAAAATGGAAAATAGCTTTTATACAAAAGTTATTAACAACACATTTTAGTTATTTGTATCATTCCAAGGATGTCAATACAGTATTTCGTTATCTTATTGACAGGTTGCGTCAGATATTTGAAGAAACATATCCGACTCGCTGTATCACACTGATTATATCACTCCAGTTACAAAGATTCTTTTGAAGAATAAAAATAAATTATTTCGTAAAAGACGTTTTCAAGACGCCGAGCTAGTAAGTCAAGAAATCAGAGAAAAACTCAAAGGACACTGCAGTTATTTAAAAGGTATTGGTTCTAAAATGTGGTGGTTTGGTGTGAATAACATAATACGCAACGATAATAAATATCAACCCATTAATTTAAATGCTGATGAAGTGAATAAGTATTTTAATTCGTTTTCTACTAATTCTATACAAGATAATTATGTTAATGTTAATTGTGATACCTCTGTCACCCGATTTTTGAGCTTGCTGAAGTTTACCGTTACCTTAAGGATCTAAAAATGACAACTCCTGAAACAGAAAGATTACCTTTTTGGAAATTCAAATTGGGTGCCCCTTTATATCTGAGCCTTTGTGTTCTTGTTTTAATCTTTCCATTAGTTGCTATATTTGGAAAATTGCCAATATTAAACAGATTCCTAAAGTATCTATCAGCAAGGATCGTGAAGATCTGAGTCCTATTTCTGTGCGCCCATTCTATCAAGATTATTTGAAGTTTGTTTCTAATGCTTATCATAAATCACTAAGTAAACATCAATTTCGATTTAGAAAAAACAGTTCCACAACGGTCGCACTTATAAAACTTCTTAATTAAATGCATCGCTATTCAGTCGAAAATCTTTGTTAGCTTTTCTTGCACTAATACAATTCTTTGAATACTTTAAACCACGACCGACTTAGTTTGGCAGAGACTCAACATGTGCAATTTCCTGTTGAGTTATTTCGTCTTCACATAAACTGCAGAAGTAGAAGTGTCTCTGGGTAGGTTGAGATATCAAGGAGTTCGAGGAAGCCAGTAACCGACTTTTGTCAATGGCTGAAGATCATGTATTTGCAAGACAAACATATAATAATTTCCGCCACAGGACTGCCACAAATGGCCAAAATAAGTTTCCAAGTACATGTAGTTATTTTAAAATAAGCAATCAAAACATAGTTATAACGAAAATCTGAACAACGTTGATTCTAAAACAAAAAAGATTCATGCAAATAAATTAATCAGAACAGAAATGATAAATGTAGTCAAATTCTAGATAATTTACCTTCATTTTATATACAAAACTTGGAAAAGTAGTGTGATCATCCTCAATTCATTAAGTTCATCTGGTAAAACATTTCTAAAGAAGGCTTTGATTTAGAAGTAGATCTTGGAATTGAAACGGAGGGAGTTTCAGAACTCGTTGCATCACGAAATAAAGAAGGCGCTTCAATGGTCATCTAAAATAATATTATTAATTTATAGATTTAAAAGCTTAAAGTTGATGAAATATTTAAGTATTTCTGCTAAAGAGAATTTAGGTAAATGTTCAAGATAAAACAGTTACATTGAATAAAACGAGTAATTAAAAATTATTCACAAAAATTTTAGAATAATATAAACTATAAACTATAACTTAAACCCGCTTTGTAATGAATTCTATGAGATCTGATAAAGCAAAATATCCATTCTTGTTTGCTTCATCATCCTATAAACTGATATTTTAGGCAAAGTATTTTCTGCTGTCATGATTAGTGCAGCAGCAACCAACAGAGCACTTCTTAGGCAGTCAATCTATTCACCTTGTGTTTAATAATCGATCGTGGGGAATCTATGAATTTCTGGTAGGGGTGTATCCCTATAGCATAGAAATGTTTTCAGTGCCCACGTTGCATTAATTTTATATATATATATGTATATATATATATATATGTATATATATAAATATATATGTATATGTATATATATATATATGTATATATGTATATATTGCTTTACAAAATAAATTTATTCAAAACAAAAATCAAATTTCAATTTCAGAAAAAGCCTATATTTCATAACATTGAATATCAATATATATATGGTAGTAATGGACATCTATTTACATATATATATATATATATATATATATATAAGACAATGGAAAATCTTCAAGGGCTGATATATTGGTTAACATACCATTATAAACGCGAATAAACTTAGCATGATCATTTGCAGTTTGAATTCTGACAATATATCAAAACCTTAACAATTTACAATTCATAATAAAATGGAAATTATCTGCTGAAATGATTAAAATTCATTTTGCAAATTGAAGTTATATGAAAACACCATTCATATAATTCCACAGCATTTACTTTCATATACAGTACTGGCTTAAAGTTTGGGAACACTTTCCAAATTTAGAAATTTTTGTATTTTACACTAAAAACGCAATGTAGAAACAGTATGATAACACCGTGTAGAAAGTAAATAATTAATTCAGTCTTATATTATAGGAACATTTCATTATAGCGTCTCAAATCTCTATATTGTGTTTGCAGATGCAGATGCTAACTATTCTTAAAAACACATTTGTGGTATTACGCAGAGATGTGATTGAGCAATAATGTGTAAATGAAACATAAGCGAATAAATTTGTTCTTACATATACACTAAACATTTGAGATTATTCTTGATATGGCCAAAAAACAGAATGCAACCAGGATACATCCCGAGATGCCCCACCCCCCTCCCTGAATCCGCCACTTATCGTGTGTAGATGAATGAATTAACTAAGAAGCATGGGATAAAAACAGCAAGGGAATATAGAGCTTGTCCAATGAGATGCTAGCAGTTGCACGTATTTGAATCCGCCGTCAATTGGGAGAAACTGGAATTTAATTTTATCAAAGCTATCACCAGCCTTCGATAATTGTGCCAATAGTTTGGCTGGAATTGCAAGCAAGGGCCCAGCTAACCGGGGGTGCAGGGGTTGATACCCCCCCCGAATATTTTTTCCCAGGGGCAGCAAATGAGATTTTACCAGATGTTGCAATATATTCCTTTTATTTTTCATTCATTTTCTAAATTTATAATGCAGTTATTAATAAGTCTATGCCTTTCTACATGTTTTTGCAATCCAAAAATTGAATAAGTGATTTGGGTTTCTTTTTGAATACATGTATATTTCTCGAATCTCAGCTATTTAAATAGCAACATTGCAACAGTATCTATATTAATGTATATATATATATATATATATATATATATATC
>CABFPE010000605.1:357916-386660 GCA_900660155.1 Hofstenia miamia | reverse complement strand
CTACTACTATCCGCTTTCCTTTACAAGTCCTTGAATTGACCATACATTTATTTGTTTTGGGCACTCTGGTTTCTTATGTCCCTTCTGTTCACAATTATAACATTTAACGTCCTTCTCTTTTATTTTCCTGGTTTTACCATCTTTTCCTTTCACCTTTATTACCTTATCTTGCTTCTCTGTGTAAGCTTTGTTGGGAGTACGTGGTTTGAGATTGTTTCTCCAGGATGGTCCCTCTCTGTGCCATGCAGCTCTCTCGTATATTTGGACATTGTTTTCGATGGTTGCTTGTATGTCAACTGCTTTCCTAATCATTCTCTCCAGCTTATCGTCGACGTCACATTTGATTTCAAACTGTGTTCTGATGCCTTCAGGCATCCCCTTGCAGATGTGCAAGAACAAATCGTATTTTGAGTACCTGCTTTCTCTCGAACTGAGCATTAAGAGTTGTTCAACTTGTTGCATATAATTTCGAATGTTGTCAGTTTTCTTCATTTTCATTGCATTCTTGTAATAGTTCATAAATTCTCCAATTAGTAGTTGATAATTTCTTTTTGTTTCTGCATCTAGAAGCAGGTAGTGCTGAAAAGCTGCCTCTGTTAGGTATAATGGGAGTCTCACTGCTGCTGCCTGTTGGCTTACTTTCCGTTCCGCCATTGTTAGTTCAAACATTTGTAACCATTCAGCAAATGTGGGGTTGTAACCATCTACCCTTCCATTGAATTTGGGTAGTGTCGCTTTACAGGGTATTGTGTTGCTGGCGGTTGATTGCAGTAATATTGAGTCCTTGTATTTGGGTTTTCTGTGGTTTCGTATAGCATTCTCCTCGTGCAGTTGAGTGGTCACTGCTTTTTTGATTTCATTTATGATTTTCTGTTTCTCGAAATCTGAGTCTTCATCTGATTCCTCATATGTCACCTCTTTTTGGGTTGGTATCTGCGGTGCTTGCAATTTGCTTTCCTTCCTGGAATGAAATTCTATTTCATGGGTTCACATGCTGCTCCTATTTTCCTCTTCCATTAGTTGTAGTAATCTCAATTTGTCTTTCAACTGTTCCAATTCTCCCGCCTGTAGGTCGTTATCCTCAATTAATTGTCTGTTTGTTCTCTCCAGCTCTTGATTTTTTTCTTGCCATTGCTGGTTTTGCTCTAGAAACCTTTTATTGGACTCTGATAGTTGGTGGGTAAGGGTTTTAATTTCGTTTTGGAATAGTTGGCTTTGTTCCTCTAGCCGCATTTCCATATTCACTCTGATCTCACTCAGTATTGTTTCATTTTGTCATTACATCTCTTTCACTTTTTCAGTCAATTGTTCTACTTGTTGTCTTAGAAGATCTTCATTTTCTTGGCTCTTCCTTAACATAATCATTATATCCAATGGGTTTGGGTCTGGGGGTTCGTTTCTGGGGATGAACTAAGGGACTGTAATTCCGTGTCCATTGCTGAGTTCTCGCCAAAATATGGTGATGATCATATCGTTCTGGGAGTCACTGCCTTGACTGCAGTTTTCTTCACGCTTCCTTTTTTTCCTTTTGTCATATTTTCTTCTGGTTCATAGTGGCTTTCCCATGTCTAGGTCGCGATTCCAGGATCCCAGTGAAGTGCTTTTGTTCGGTTTGGGGTATTTCTCTCTCTTACTGATTGTTAGTTCATGTAACCATTTGCTGCTTTTGTACTTTCACTTATAGCTTTTGTTGTCGTTTTCCAGGTAGTTTAACTGAATGTTTCTTCTTTTAGAATTGCTGTTCTTGGCTGTCACTGTCGCCATGTAACATCCTCTACCAGGCATTATCACTGTTTATCCACTGTTACTATATAACATTAGCTGTGTGATTGTGGGTAGGGATTTACTNTCCATATTCACTCTGATCTCACTCAGTATTGTTTCATTTTGTCATTACATCTCTTTCACTTTTTCAGTCAATTGTTCTACTTGTTGTCTTAGAAGATCTTCATTTTCTTGGCTCTTCCTTAACATAATCATTATATCCAATGGGTTTGGGTCTGGGGGTTCGTTTCTGGGGATGAACTAAGGGACTGTAATTCCGTGTCCATTGCTGAGTTCTCGCCAAAATATGGTGATGATCATATCGTTCTGGGAGTCACTGCCTTGACTGCAGTTTTCTTCACGCTTCCTTTTTTTCCTTTTGTCATATTTTCTTCTGGTTCATAGTGGCTTTCCCATGTCTAGGTCGCGATTCCAGGATCCCAGTGAAGTGCTTTTGTTCGGTTTGGGGTATTTCTCTCTCTTACTGATTGTTAGTTCATGTAACCATTTGCTGCTTTTGTACTTTCACTTATAGCTTTTGTTGTCGTTTTCCAGGTAGTTTAACTGAATGTTTCTTCTTTTAGAATTGCTGTTCTTGGCTGTGTGTAAGCTTTTGTAACATCCTCTACCAGGCATTATCACTGTTTGTCTACTGTTACATTATAATGTTAGCTGTCTTATTGCGGGTAAGGATTTACTTGTTATTACTGCTTGACTGGTTTCTTCTGTTAACTTATGTAACCTAGAATTAACTGTTCACTTTTTAGGTGAGGAAGCCATGCGGTAATCTCTGTAACAATCTTCTGATGGGCATCTGCCCGAAGCGGATCTCCACATCCAGTTTCACCATTCCATCCAATGATTGAGTGCCACTTCTCAGCTCAATCGATATAGCTTATGTGTACCCTACGTTAGCTCAGTGCTTACTCAAGACACAACACAATTCGACTTAAACTCTATTTTGTGAAAGTGTTATATCTATTTGCAACCTGACTTGTTACTAGTTGTTCATTAATTATTACATGTAGCCATTACCGAAAATATATTGGCTTTTAAATATATTTTGTTCAAACAACTTCCTAACCTACATTTATAATTTACTACATGTATGGTCACTTTATTGGTCAATTATGGGTCATCAATTTAGATCTAAAATAGTATTAAGATAATTCCTAAGGTTCTGTAATCCAACCGTTTGTTGACAGTTAATTATTTAATACATGTAGAAATGAAATGCTAGTGGGCTAATCGAGAGAAAACCCCTACACCTAACCTATTGTAGAATCTTGCCAACCTTCATACTAGTAAATCTTAGCTTAATTTAGGAGCTGCTGCGACAATTTGTTCCTCCTTGAATACTACAGTAGGTGACAGATTCCGATTTCCATCTCTCTTCTTTTAGTTCTATTGTTTAGTTGTTGGTTAATTAAATTATTATCTAATCAACTGGCATTGATACGACACTAACAACTATCCTTTTAGATACAAGACATGAGACAGAGGGTACAAAGTAGAGGGTAAACTACCCGACCGGAATCAAAGCACAAAAGAGGAATCAAAGAATTATGCTACAATGAGTATTTCCATCTGATAATGAAACATTGATAAAGACACCAACCACAATTCCAATGACTCAGTGCAGTGAAATAGTGTGCATGAATACGATAGTGATAATGTGTGATACCTTACTAATTTAATGCATTGATTGTTCTTGTTATTAACAAGTTTGTCTACTAAGGGAATCTCGCAAACAGGATGCATTAGCTTGTTATGATTCCTTACATATAATAACCTTACATATAAATAATTACATGTCAACCTAGAGTACATGTGAACAATCAATATGGTCATGACAAAAGGGATGAATTGGTAGTACGTTGGTCCACTATTAATCATATGTAATAAATCCTGTACAAGATAACACAAACTGATTTCGTAATTTCCTAAGAGAGCTAGATGTAATAGCATAATGTAATAAATACAGTAGTATGAACAATGAACGATAGGAAAGCTAATATGAGTAAAAATCCCTATCCTTATACCTAACCTATGAGCACCTCGGGTAAGCACCAGCTATACACGATGCTCCCGTTAACTGGAGTCGTGAACCACCGTCTAGAATACCCGAGTGCTCGAATGTTTAGCTTTCCATTTTATTTAATAAAATAACCTGCTACCAAAAACATAAAGTANAAAAACGTAAAGTAAATCCAGTAAATTCAATTCATCACCAAAATGATCAATCACACAATTTTTATAGTGAAAAAATAACAAACAATCAAATATTTGACTAGTACCTGCTAATTTCAGTTGTTGACAATTTCAAATCCTTTAAATTCTGTTCATCTGCTGATGACGCACTTCTGCCTTAATTAGCAGTTGTGATTTAGGTCTAGTGCCTTTTTGCCAAATAGATTAATATCAAAAATTACTGCACTATAAATTTACAAATAATTAATTAATCATAATCATATGTTTGTACAATTAATATTTTATTTTAATATTCAGTCTTAGTTTCTTCTTCTTTCTTCATAATTTGACCACATATGATTAGATTACATTACACTATTACATCAAAAATAGATATAAATGATCACGACTCTTTCACCATGGACCATCTCGACTGCTTGTTTTATCATCTCGTTAGCTTCTTGCATCTCCCATTCTGTTCTCTTGAATTTTTCATTCTTCATTAGCTTCAGCACAACCTCTTTTTCTGTTGTCAACAATTTCTTATGTCTTAAGAACATCGGATTCTTCAGTTTATTCGAAATCGTGCACATGCTCTGTAGCTCATTGAGTTTACTGTTGAATTCTTCATAGTATCTTTCATATAATTTTAACCCTTTAATCGCTATCATGAGTGTCATCATAGCGTTTACCCTGCTTGTATGTGCTAGTTCCAGATGACACTGTTGTATCGGGATAAAAGAATTCATACATTGACCTCAAAGATTTCGATATTGATGCTTCATTGTAGATCGCGCTTATGTTATTCCTTATTTCTTCTTGCATTATCTGATCTGGATCATTCTTATCTAAGCATATCATCATTATGATTTCCACTCTGCGCATAACATCGTAGTATCTGTATTTGGAACTCCATAGTTCACCCCATACTATATCGTTAATTCCAGAAAATAGTATAACCGTCTTATGTTCTCTGTCCAAATTCACTTCGCACTTTTCTGATCTGTTTGTGTATTGCTTCTCCTTCATTGTATAAATCGTATGGAGTTACTGTGCCTTCGATGAATACTCTTTCTTTGTTGTCATTCTTGGTTAAAATCTCTTTCAATTTCTTGTACCTTTCATCCCTAAAAATTCTTTCAGCATCCTCCAATTTATTTACGTAGGTGTTCTCTTCGTGCCAAAAAGCTTTCACTGGTTTCTTCTTTTTCAGTCGCCATGTGGGTAATAGCATCTGTGCGAATACTGTTGAAGGCGGTGTACACTTTAGCAGCATGGTTAACGTCTGTTTTTCAATGTGTTCATATGATCCATCCATGTTCGACGTTGTTGCCATTCCAAATGTCGCAGGGTAGTTATTTTTACTGGTATTTATACTTTCCCAGAATGCATTTGTTAATCCATGTCTCATTAAATTTTTCGCAGTTTCTGCTTTCATTACGATTTTCGATGTGATGCACTCAATGTTGACTGCTAACTGATTGTTTGGTTGTAACATCTGTGTAATCTCTTGTCTTGTGAAAGCTTTGGTACATAAGATTTTTATCATCGACTTGGTTTCTCTTTCATACACTTCACCATATATTCTTTGGACTATGTTATCTGTTTTTTCTCTTAATACCATTATTTCCACTAAGAGCCCTTCATCATCTGTATCAACCCAAGAGATTTCACTTGGTTCTTTTTCGCCCACTTTTCTAAGTTCACTTTATCTATTTCTCTCTGCATATTTGGCGTTAGCGCAATTGTATTCGATTGTAGCAGCATTTCCTCCATTCTAATTTCTTCCTGTGACTTGCTGACCATCTCTATGATTTCGATTGGTCTGTTTTCACCCTCTTTACACATGATCTCCGATTTTTTAATTATCTTTGTATAAGCACATTGTGGGTAGTCTCGGACATATTTCTTCATTTCATTTGTGATAATCTTGTTTACTTGTTTTTCTGCTATTCTCTGTATCATATCCATTGTGCTTGCGCTCTCTCTCCTTATTAAGTTTCTCGTTGTCAGCCATGGCTGCTGTCTGATTGCTTTCAATTTCGTATTTGACGTGGCTCCCCACATGAATTTCTTTGCTTCATCATTTACTATATCTATCTCAGCAGGGCCCCTATTCCTGTTTTGTTGGCGAGTTCTACTATGCTTGGTCTTCCAAGTGTTTGTTGCTGCGTCAGTAAACATACGTAGTATTTCTCGAACTTCTGCTGTATCTTTTTAGTTGGCGACAAAGATAATATATCAACGTATTGTAATAACCATTGCTTTATGTTATTAGGTATTGGTGATATGGCTATTTCGTAACGTTTATTCTTAGCCATGCTCTTTCTCTCCTTCTTCTGAATTGGCAACACTAACTTCTCGTTATTTGTCAATGCTATACTAAGTATCCAAGCTGATGTTCGTGCACCATATTTCTAAAATTACGGTTTGAGTCCATCTCATATGCTTTTCTAATTTCCAGCAATGTCATCTCCACTGACTTGTGATAAGTTTTTATGGGCGACTTTATATCAATGAGAGGCCACTCTTCATGCATCAGCTTTTCTGTTTTCATCTCATTCCATACTTCCATTATATTTTTCAAGTGCTCCGGAGTTTGCCTCATACTGCATTTTATGTATAAGTTTCCTATTTCTTCCAAATTCTCTGAGATTCCAAGTATTTCCATCGTTCTGACTTGATAATACATATCTATTGCTATCTTTGGCTCAACCATTATTCTTTCTGCTGGTGCCATACTGTTTATTTGCAAGTCTATGCTGATCATTTCCGAAATTGCCTCTCCACCTTTATTCATTATAAACACATTTTCCATTTTCTCTTCTAATGTTTGTAGAAATTCTGGTATCTCCTCATCATTTTGTGACTTATCAATGACAATAACTTTTGTTTTATACTCTTTTGCCAATTTTAACATGTCTTCAATATTAGACTCGAGATTTTTAGAGACCATTTCCAACTTCTTTATGAAGTATATCATCATCATATGTTCTCTGTCCAAATTGACCTGTTCACATTTTTCTATCAGCCTTTTTTTGTTTTTAATGACTTTTTGAACATCTTTCAGTGTAAAAGTTTCTTCAAATGTTATGTGTGTCGTACTTTTAAAGTATGGTCTATTGAAATCTTCTTTCATACTTCTTGAATAGGAAATAATCGTATTGCAGACTGGCCTGTTCTGTTTGTCAATCACAATAGGTATCGCTGATGCTTCTGTTTCTTTTGTAGATGCATGTTGTTGTAGGAATCTTTTTGTTTCTGGTGATAGATTATCTTGCGAATTGTAACGTATTTTTCTATTTGCAATGAAATATGGGTGAATCTTATCTTTCCCGATTTTTGTCATCCTACTTTCTCTTTCTTCAGATTTAGATGACTTAGTTGTAGTGGATGATTGCCTGTGAGAGAAGGGTTGTGAACTATAACTTGTCGTTGCTATTGAACTAGTGGATGGCTGTTCTGAGGTATCCATTTCCAAGTCTTCACTGATGTCTTGCACATCCGGGTCAACGTATTGACCACGGATTTCAGTTCTTGCTGCCTTTAATTGCAGACAAGGACCTGTTGGTTTAGCTGTATACTCTCCGCCCTTTAATTGGCTTTGAGTTCCACTGGATGTGGGGGAGTGTTCCATTGACGAGCTTGATTTTTCATCCAACCTCACGCCCTTTAATTGACGATCGGTATCATGATGTTGGCCCTCTTTTATCCGCCTGCCCTTTAACTGACATTTGGTTGAGGGTGATCTTTTTAGCGTCATCTCCATCCTCATGCCCTTTAACTGACAATCAGATTGAGGAGACTTCCTTCTTATCCTTCTTCTTTTATTTGTCACTGCTATATTCTCCATCCTCATGCCCTTTAACTGACAATCGGATTGAGGAGATTTCCTTCGAATTCTTCTTCTTCTATTACTAGGTGAACAACGCTCCATCGTCATGCCCTTTAACTGACAATCGGATCTGGGAGACCTAGTTTTTCTGCTATCGCCATTAGTGTTCTCTCCCCTTGTCACGCCCTTTAACTGATGATCAGATTTCGGGGATCTGCGTATCCTTCTGCTCTTCAATGGTGATTAGCTGCTGGCTCTTTTCATTATCTAATCTAAATGGAGTTACTAAATTAATATCCCATATTTCAGGGTCATATTTATTTTTATTTTTTACGACCCTCTGGGGCATTATTCTTCTTTCACTCTCATCCTCTCTCTGTTGAGGATTGTATTCTTCTTGAAATTCCTCTTCTGCCACACTATCAAGATCGTTCATATCATTATATACACCGTCACTATTTTCAATTAATTTAAACTGTGCATTTTCATCTAGTTCGGCCTGGTCAATATCTTTTGTTGCCCTTTTAAAGTTTTGAAAATGTAAAATTCTGCCGTCGTTAAGTTTATAGTTATTATTCGGTAGTGTTTGTGAAATGATAAATGGCCCTGACCATTGTGTTTTTAATTTTCTTACTTGATTTATGTCTTGTGTCCTCAACAAAGTGTACGTGTAAACCCTGTCACCTTTCTTGTGTGGTTTCCCATAGATCTTTTTGTTGAAATTTTTCTGCTGTCTAATTGCAGATTTCTTTGTATTATGACATATCGCTTTGTTCACCCTACTTGTGTGGTTTCACCCTACTTGTGTGGTTTTCCATAAATCTTTTTGTTGAAGTTTCTCTGCTGTCTAATCGCAGATTTCGTGAACTCCAGTTAGTTTGCTTTTAATTTTCCTAATATATTCATTATCCGGTTTTTCTGCATAAGTATTGTATTGCATCGATATTGGTGTAGCTGCTTCCCTTCCATACATTGCTAAATGGTGTTACTCCTGTTGTAGAATGTACTGAAGTGTTATAAAAATATTCCACCATTTCTATTACCTCTCTCCAGTCTCTTCCACCAACTCTTGATGTCAACACTCTTATTAATTTAATCATCATCCTATTTAAGCTTTCTACTGCACCATTTGCTTGCGGGTGGTACGCTGTTGTTTTTTCTGTCATTATTTCTAACAATTTCGCCATTTCGTCGGCCATTGGTCCAAACTTCAGTATCCACTCCTTCATTATTTTTTCTGCTACATTCTTTGCAGTTGTCGAATCCAAAGGGATCATTCTAGCGTATTTTGTGAAATTATCAACTATCACCAAAATGTACTGATAGCCTTCATCGTCTTGCGACAATTTCTCCAAATCCAAATGCACTATTTGATTTGGTGCAGTTGATAAAATTTTTTCTAAGGGTGCTGTTTGTTGCAGAAAATGGCTCTTGTTATTTAATAAACAGGTAGTACACTTGTTAATGACGTCTTCTACAACCTTCCGTACTCCTATTGTTATAAATCTTGTGTTGAACGTTTGCTCTGTTTGCACAATTCCGATATGACCTTTTTCGTGTATTTTTTTCACCAGCTCTCTTTTGTACTACTCTGGAATCGCTATTCTTAGTGTCTTTCCATGTACGTATAGTAGTCCATTGTCATTAATTTTCCATGTGTACCTTTGATAGTAACTATTAGCTTCTTTACTTAGCTGTTTGTCCGCATTTGTCAATTTTTCTCTTATTTCTGTCAGTACCATATCGACTTTTTGTTTTTGGATGATCTCGCTCTCTTCAATTTCTTCTTTTATCATGATGGGCATTATTGCCTGACCTTTCTTATCGGCATTAATTTCGGGTAACTCCCTATACTCGTTGTGAGGTAGAAAATCAAACATTTTCTTTTCTCCTTCCTTTTTTTCTATATCTCTTTGATATTCTGGGAGTGCAGTCCAAAAATCAGCGTTTTTGTGTAAATTACCTTTTCTGTGCTCTATTGTAAATCTAAATTCGTTTAAGTACTCTATCCATCGTGATACAATCGATGATTTATCACCAGAGAACTTTTTCAACCACGCCAAGCCACTGTTATCCATTCTCACTTTAAACTTCTGTCCGATCAAAAAGTATCTGAATTTCTTTATGCTTTCCACTAAAGCTAGCATTTCTAATTTCGTTGAGCCGTAATTTTCCTCACTAGTCTTTAGTCTTCTACTAAAAAATTGTATCGGGACTTCTTTCCCATTTTTCATCTGACCCAAACATGCTCCTATCGCCACATTACTTGCGTCACAGTCCAAAATAAATTCCTCTTGATAGTCGGGTGTGTTTAGTGACGGCATTTTTGCGAGTTCATTCTTTATATTCTCTAACTGTTCTTCTTCTTTCCATGTCCATTCAAATGGTTTTGACTTTTTTAGCAACGCTGTTATCTTATTTGTTTTTTGAGCAATATTTGGTATGAATGAACCATAATAGTTAATGAAGCCCATTATCCTTTGTACGTCTTTTTTAGTCTTCGGACTTTTGATGTTAAGAATCATTTCTTTCGCATTATTTTTCATTTTAATTTTCCCTTGTTGAATCTGTCTTCCCAGAAAGACCACTTCAGTTTTCAAAATTTCGCATTTTTTTCCATTAACGCGTAATCCTGCTTTATACAAGATTGTTAATGTTTTATCCAACTTTTCCAAATGTTCTTCTATTGTATTACTTGTGACCAATATATCGTCTATGTAAGCACACACTCCTTCATCCATTTTTTTCTTATCTTGTTTAAGAACTTTTGTTACATAGCGTTGAAAGGTCGCCGGCGCATTACAGAGTCCGAAAGCCATATACATCCATTCGAATAAGCCATATGGCGTTATAAATGCCGTTTTCTCGATATCTTTTGGTTCCATCAGAACCTGCCAATAGGCTTTACATAGGTCAATGCATGTGAAGTATTTATTTTTTGTTGCTTCGTAGATCATATCATCTATCCTAGGTAATGGGTACGCGTCTTTCTTTGTTACATCATTAAGTTTTCTAAAGTCTATGCATAACCTATACTTGTCACCCTGTTTCACGAATACTGTTGGTGACGCATAAGGACTCTTGCTTGGCCTTATAATTTTGTTGTCGATCAGTTCATTCAAGATTGTATTGTAATTTTCTTTTAAATTTTCTGGTACCCTTCTACATGGTAACCTTATTGGCTCGTCTGTTGTGGTGATTATTTTATGGGTTTCACCAATGGCTTTCCCTACACTAATCTCGCCAAAATTGAATATCTTGTTATGTTTGTTCAAAATTCTCACCAATGCTTGTCTTTCTTTTTCGTTCAAATGTTGATATTCTTCATCCCTAATCTCCGGTATCTGGAATGTCTGAGTCTCTTTTTCTGTTATGATGTTAATAATTTTATTAACCATTTGTTTTTCAGACTTGACTCTTCTCCCTTTTATGATCACTTTGTCTTTGTTTATATTAACTATGTGATTCGTTGCATTCAACACTGGTATCCAACCTTTCCCTTCTTTCACAGTACACAAACTCGATGGGATCGATACTCTTTTCGTGTTTATACCAGATTGACTGTATATCATCGTTTCCATATTTATTACGTCCATTGTCTCTATCTCGCACATTTTCCAATTGTTTGGCAGTATCTTAACATCTTGTGTCAACTTAAATGTTATGGTATCATTTGCTTCTTTGTCTTCATAAGTCGTTATCACTTCTTCTTGCACCGTTATTGTTTTCTTGTTATAGTCAATGATGCATTTATTATCAGTTAAGAAATCATTTCCTAGTATTATTTCGTATGGTAGTTGGTTTTTCTCAGTATCAATTACTGTGAACGTTTGGTAAAATGTAGTGTTAGCCTTATGGGTATCTTTTCCAATTTACCTTTCACATCTATGTAATCGCCTGATGCATTTATCAATCTATTCTTTTCGTTATTCAGTTCCTTTCTTTGAAAACCGACTTTTGCTGCGCACTCATCCGTTATTATTGATATTACTGCTCCCGTATCCACTGTTGCGTTTACCATTACACCATTGATCACAACTGTTATTGTGTTCGTTTTTAGCAGGTCAGTAACTATCAATACGGGTGCTCGGTTTTTCGGAGACGGCGCTCCTTCTAGTTTAAATTCTCCATCTCCGTTGATTCAATTTCCTCTTCCTCTTGCTCTTCTTCGTTTTCTATCAAAGTATGCGTCTTTAATATCAAAAATTACTGCACTATAAATTTACAAATAATTAATATTTTATTTTAATATTCAGTCTTAGTTTCTTCTTCTTTTTTCTTAATTTGACCACAAATGATTAGATTACGTTACACTTTGTAATCAATGCACAATGCAATTTTTAGACTAGCTAGCTTCGACATTTTTTGTCTTTTTGTCAACATTATAGTTACTAAGGACAGGAAAATGGCAGCAACACCAACAAAGCAAAATTTTTCTGTGAAATAAGCAAAAGTTTGTAACATCAGAAACTCACAAAAATGCAATTAATCGTAGTGCTTAATTGATAGTCCTTGACTTTTTCTCATTTTGCATATGAAATCATTAATTTCAGTTTTTGATTGGTTTTATTACGGTTGTAGCTTACTTTATACAAATTTTGTATCCTCTTAATTTTTTGTTTTTCCTATCTTTTATTATGTCAATAAACTCTGTTAAAATACGTTATTGGAACTCCCTGCAATTATATAACAAAAGTAATAAAAGTGAACCTACTTAGCAAAAAACTAAGGCCACAAGAATCTGAATTTCAAATTCTATACCTATGCTAACAGTGTGTTCCAAGTAGGCCTAGCACTTTAATAGATGACAGTGTTCGAACATACACATTTTTGTCATATATGTCATTTTTGTAGAATTAGGTAATTTATATATGGGATATCAAGATTGTACTATACATGTAGTAGGTTTAGAGAAGTAAAGGGAGACTATCCTTGTTGCAACTTGCAGGCGCAGCAAATTTGCAAATTTACCCTCATATATATTTTCTTTTCTGAGCCCCTGACTGCAAGCGCCTGTATTCATGTGCGCCTTCTCCAATGTTATTGTCTTCAGCTTCTCCGTCCATTTCTGCCTATGCCATGGACAGGGGCGCATCCAGCTTTTTTTCTGAGGAGGAGAACTATTCTATATAAATATATAAATACATGTATATATATATATATATGTCTGTGTATATATAATATGAATATTTTCTACATGAGTATGATTTTTATGTACTTTTGTACTAATCTGCAAAAAAATTGAACATCGAAAAATGTTTAGTTTTTTATGTTTATAGGCTTAAATATAGTCCCTTTTTGTATAAAAAATAAATATATTTCCGTTTTTGTATGTTTCAGAATCAAAATGGTGTCTTGGTCAGATAATGAACTATTTTCAGATATTGTGGCAAATTTCAACGATGACGATCCTTTTGCCAAAAAAGTTATGGAAACTCTTAAAAATTCAGAATGTACAAACATTCTTGCTGTAAGTTCAATATGTTTTAATCAGCTATACAACTGTTGAAAATGTTAGTTAGAAAAATTCGGGAAATAAGAAAAGATCGAAAATTTGGATAAAAGCAAAATTAATGGTTCTATTACAGAATTGAAAAATCGTAAGAAAATTAAGACAAAATATTAAAAATTCGACCCACTGAGCATACTTTTGTTAAAAATGCATAAAATGCAATAAGGAATATAAAGATGTGTGACATCATATACAGAGAGTTCACAAAGACTTGCCATTAAACATTTGAAGTCTAAACCTTTGGAAAATGCTATCATTTGCGAGAACTGCATGAGGTTGTTTAAGAACAAATTAAAGCACAAGGATACATGTCTTGCCACAAATTCAATTATCGGACACACCGAAAAGTTTTTTATTTCATTCAGTAGATAGGAAATTTCCACAATTAAATAATGTGGCTGCAAAATTCTGCATATTTCAAAACCCAAAAATGAAAGCACGTAGAGTAAAAAATCAATGCATGGTTTGATCGGGCCTACTGTTAAGCTTTTTATAACGGAAGTCATACTAAAAGCAAAGAATTTTAAAGAGCCAATAGAATTATTGTGTGTAGTACAAAATCATAATGCTAAGCGGAACATACAAAATCAGTCAATTATTTCAGGGTTGGCAATATTGAAGTTATAGAATTGGTTGACGTCAAATTTTTTGTCATTGATATTCGTAAAAACATTGCAATAGCTGCAACTAATGAGGTTCGCAAAAATATTGGAAGTAATTGGAATGAAAATAATAGATAAGAAATCATAGTAAATTAACATGTTTTGTGTTTTTTAAAACTAAACATAACACATAAAAACTTTTTAAAAGAAAAATCATTGTTGTGCGATAACAATCAAAGTTAGTAGTGCTTCATAAGTGTACTTCTGTTAGCATTAAGAAAAAATTGTTCTAGAAAAATATAAGTTAAATTTTGCCAGTAATAATAATCACAAAGAGCAAATTTGTTTAGGTTTAGACATTAGATACCTTATGTAAATCTTTGATCATTGTTAAATTACTTTAGGTTTGACATCACATTATCAGGTTTCTGAAAGAAGATAACAATGGTGCGAAATAAGTTTAATGTTATGCCTTCAATATACAAAAAAGTAAATTCTGTGGAGGAAATATAATATATTTTTTGGTTCATCTAGCTGCGCAGTACGCTCGCAACAGCCAATAGTATATCAATTTACTAGACATGACAATAATAATGATCTCGAATCGCCACTTGATTATGTTTCAACAAGATTCTCAACTATAAATACTGACGAGAATGTTTTTAGCGAACATTAAAAAATTGCAAATTACTGGCAATTTTTCTTCTTCTAGAGCATTCAATAAATTAATCGATTTCCAGTTATTGCAATAATTGCAATATCAATTAAATATTGCTTACCCCTGCAGATAGAGTAGAACAAATGCTTAATGTATATGTACTAAGAATGTCATAGACATACATTTCATGAGGAATGGAAGAATCTGTGCTTTATTGAGGGGGGACATTCCCCAATCTCCTCCCCCCCCTCTGGATGTGCCTCTGGCCATGGATCTATTTAAACCCTATGTCTATGATTACACTTCTTAATTGTTGAATACATGTTCCCAGTTTTTTTGTAATCACTAACAATTAAGGACTTGCTAAAAGCCTTTGCTATATCATAACCTGCAATCACTGTTATTTTGTGTTGGACTTCGTCTTATCATTTCTAGAATATCTCCGACTAAAGCGTATGAATCCCTCCTCACATTCAAAATCATCATCGTAATAGTTGCTTGTAACCTATAGTTACCACTCTGCACCATTGCAACTAATTCTAAAAAGTTGGCAATGCTCCTAGCGCTTTATCTGCAAATGGGACTACTTCAACTTTCCTTAGCTTTCACAAACTCCCCATTATGTGTTTCTCCTCATTATCTACATTTTCTCGTTTGATGCTGCATCCTATGTTAATCAAGCTTAATAAACGTAGCATGATAATAATTAGTCGTAAAAATCGAAATACGAACCATCTTATCCTATCCTTCCTAATATATTCGTATTATGATATACTATCTATTGTAGAAAAATTGTATTATTAATACGCATTGGTATGGATTTCTATTATTTTATTATAGTTTATTATATATATATATATATATATATATATATATATATATATATATACAGAATATATATTGATTTGCAAAAAAAATTGAAGTTTTATTGTATATTCTGCAAAAATTTAATTTTCACTTTTTTAAGTATTATAGTTATTACTTAAAAAGAAAATATTACGATTTTTAAAAATGTATGAATATTTAAACATTCATGATAAAATTGATTTTAGGATTTTACTACGACCATTATTTAATTTTTCTCATTTATTTATGTGAAAATTATATGACCTAATTCACTTCGTTACTAAATGCTGCTATTTGCCAAGTCATTGTTGCATACGAATTGTAATCCATAGCGTACATTGTGTATTGCCAGGTGGAATAATACTCACTATTTAGCAGTAGCAGGTGCATATAGATTCTCACTGCAATCAGTATGCTTTAGTGTTTGTACGTAAGGATTTTTGAATTTAATAATATTCAATGCATATATAAATAACTTGAAATAGATCAATTATTAGCACTATATCAAACTATGCATTTAAATTACTGAGTGTTTGAAATTATGGCATTAGTTGCAAACAACCTCTACACATGTCACTATGCAATTAGTTGCATTTAAGCAAATTTAATATGTCGAGTAACACAAATTGCATAGTCTGACACAACCTTTACTATATTCTCTAATTTAGTTTATAGTGATCCATAAATGATGTTGTTGATTATTATTTTTAAATTCTTCAAGATTTGTGAAAGGATATATTAAATAATTGGCAATATACACTGCCTTTAATATTATGAACGTATAGGCTACATCTGATTGTTTTTCTAAAGCCTACATATTTTGCTTTATAAAAGTTCCATCGTTCAATTTTCTATTTCAGCTGTGTTATAGAATATCTCATTTCAATATTTCCAAGTTTGTCAATACCCAATTCCAAATCTTTTCTAATTCTTAAAAAATAAATTTTTATTCTTCATATTCCATCAAGAAATTTGTAGAAATATGTAAGAAATTCCTAAGTAATTGCACACAGCCTAAATAAGCACTAAAACCAAGTTTTGACTCATGGCATTCAAGGTGTTTTCTTGCCTCATGATTTAATTTATTCTGAATAAAATTGAACTAGAGAACATGAAATTTGAACTTGAAAGTGCTTTTTGCTGTTTTTCATACAGTGATTCAAATCCAAGCAATGCAATTATAATTTAACGATGCCAGTTGCATAGCACCTAAGAATTCAACCTAATCCCTCTACTCTTTCTATTGATGAGCCTCCCAACTCTTGCATGTCTTGAAACTATCTGTCCAGTGTAAGTTTCAATATGCTACATGTATTCTTAGAATAAAAATTTCGATCCAAAACGTGCACATACTCTGTAATTACAGAATAATTTGGAAACAATGAGACAATAAGTTTAAGAGAAATATTAAGGTACAATTGCAAATCTACCCTCAGTAGGTATAACAACATATCTCGAAAATGTTTTGAGAAAGCTTACTTTAAGGTTTTGAAACTTATATTCTTAATAATTTTTGAACAACCGTTCCAAATTCTGTAATCTTTAGTTTATTTGTATTTTGCAGTTAAAGAAAAACATTATTTGATTGAAAATGTATAATTTGTTTGTCATTCGAGCCGTATGAAGGTGGAAGCATGAAATTTTGAGAGAATTTTTTTCTCCTTCGTATCTTTATGTGATCACAAATCAATATCAGTATGGTTTGTCCAAGGCAATCACCCTTACTTAAATAATGTGATACTATGTTCAACATAAATTTGAGTCATTTTTGCCCTAGAGGTCACTATTTTATATAACATTATAATTTATAATAATCTTGGATGAATACATTGCTTTGCAAAAAAAATTTTCATTTCAATAATATGATATGCTTTGCCAGAATTTTAATGAGAAAAAGTTCGAGATACACTCCTAAAATTAGGAAATAATGAAATTTTTGTTTTTTGAGAGAATATATACTTGTACATTGTTACAAAATTAACAGAGAAATAAATTTTAATTTAAATAAATTCATATTTTCTTTTCATCAAAGAAACCACCACGAACTTTTATTACAGCTGAGCAAATTCCTTAGAATTCTTTCTAATAGCTTATAATAGAAAGTTGGTGAACGTGACTTCCAAGCAGTCTGTAAACTTCTAAACATCATTTGTTCATTTGTAGGAAGTTCATTTCGAACACTTCGATCAAGTTCATCCCAGACTAATCCAATTGGAAAAAGGTCCGGAGACTGAGGTGGACAGATCATGTTTTGAAGAATTCTCTTATCTTCTTTGATTTCTGATGATATTCGATAGTCAAAGGATGATGATTCTATATAGAACAATGTATATCCCAAATCAGGATAAAATTTTAAGATTTATCAACATAAATATAGCTAAAATATAAAATATAGTAACCTACTTATTCAAAGAAGAGAAATTTTATTGATTTTGTGGAAATATTTTGGGAGGTCTCAAACTCTTGTTCGGTAGTTTACGTTTTTCTTAGTCAGTTCTCTTTTACTAGATTAAACGTATATATATATATATATATATTGTTGCAGTTAATATGCTTATAATGCATTTTTTACATTGCCGCTAAAACAGTTAGGGTTAATTTAAATTTTATAAATGGTTTACTCAATTTGAAAAATGGCAAAATCTAATTTCCTCACTCATCAATAAGTCAGTGTGAACAAGAAATACCCTCTTAATTAAGTTATGTTAATGAATCTTCTGTGAAAAGATAATTTACTTTATACAATGTTTTTTTAAAGTGATTATCAATACTAAAATACTAAAGCTCCAAATCATCGAAATATGAAGTAATAAGAATTTTGATTCTAAACAAAAATTATATACAAAAGTGGAGCTTGAATAGCATTTTAGTACACAAGAGAAACAATACTTTCATAATTTTGCAATATTAAGTGGTGTAACTGGAAGTTTCTCACTAGGCAGTGAGGATTCTTAGACTAAATTTTAGGTTAAATTTAAGAATGACAATAACATAAACTAAAAATTTAAATTATAATTGAATATTGACACGTTTACTATAATTCAAAACCAAAAATTAAGGTATAATTATTATTTAATCTGTTGGCATAATTTAAATAGAATTGTCTCTCAAACATGATTAGGTTTTTGGTAAGATATTTTTTGTATTTAACTAATACTTAAAAATATATTCTAGTAATTTTTTAAAGATTTATGTCCTTAAAAATGTGCCATCGGTTATCAAAATTGTCAAATCGCAATTTAAATTCCAAATTTTATCATTTTCATAGAATGCAAAGCTCTGACAGGTCTTGAAAGACAAAGAGAACCAGGCCTAACTATACTTGTGGAACTTGAGGCAGGCTTTTTAGGGCGAGATCTTGCCTTGTGAAGTTATGCGATCAGATTTGCAATATGATCCACTTGATTTATAATTGACTACCTCACAACTCTGATTTAAACAAATGAGTTTGCCAACATTTTACAACTCAAAGCAATACGATTGCATAAACATTATTAAAAATTACGTAAGAGAACCTTACACCTAAATTTTTGTAAAATTGCTTATTTTTTGTACATTTTGGAAACTCAAAATTGGAAAACCCAAACAAATGTGCAATTGCGGAAACTTTCTTTGTTCTTAGATGCTAAATCATTTTCAGAATGTGTACCTGAAAATCATACACCAATATTTTCTAAATTGAACACACTTTATGAAATTAACCTCGCAGAAACTACCATCAAACTGTTCTCCCCAATTAGGTTCCCTTAGAAATGTATCATTACTTCGGCATTGTGGATGCAACTGCTTCAANCCTAACTATACTTGTGGAACTTGAGGCAGGCTTTTTAGGGCGAGATCTTGCCTTGTGAAGTTATGCGATCAGATTTGCAATATGATCCACTTGATTTATAATTGACTACCTCACAACTCTGATTTAAACAAATGAGTTTGCCAACATTTTACAACTCAAAGCAATACGATTGCATAAACATTATTAAAAATTACGTAAGAGAACCTTACACCTAAATTTTTGTAAAATTGCTTATTTTTTGTACATTTTGGAAACTCAAAATTGGAAAACCCAAACAAATGTGCAATTGCGGAAACTTTCTTTGTTCTTAGATGCTAAATCATTTTCAGAATGTGTACCTGAAAATCATACACCAATATTTTCTAAATTGAACACACTTTATGAAATTAACCTCGCAGAAACTACCATCAAACTGTTCTCCCCAATTAGGTTCCCTTAGAAATGTATCATTACTTCGGCATTGTGGATGCAACTGCTTCAAGCAGACCGTGGATCAATATTTCAAAATTTTATTGTTAATGACTCAATTACTTTATTTGTTAAAATGTTGATAGAAACCTGCGAAAGCTTTGATCTTAGAGCCATACCCAAAATAATACATATACATTGTAATAGATTCTGTTAAAAGATTAAATATTAGATAGATATGTATCAAGTTTCAAAGCAAATGTTTAGCCTCAAATATATAGACCTCGTAAGGCAGTGGTTCTGATAAACTAATGAACTTTGTGGGGTTAAGAAATCTTGCATATACTGGATAGCCAGATATATGCATTCATTTAATTTTGAAATAAACTTGTGGATGTTTAAAATTTCTCAGAGGTAGCTAAACACTCCTTGGCTATTGTAAGAATCGGTTTTTTGACTTGTTGACCTACTCGCAAAAAGTTCCTTTACAGCAATGTGTCAGGAAATATAATTTAGCATATATAAATTACTAGCACAATCTCAAATTTTTTAGAATATATATATTTTCATACAAATAATTGGGACAGTTCCTGCTTTTTCAACTTTAGATTATATTTAATGTTACTAATTTAAAAAAATATTCTCTTAGTTCAATGCAATGTAATGTAATAAATTTCTTGAAAATAGTAATTAAAATGAACTGTGGGTATTAAAATTCAAAAACGTTTGTACTTTAAAGTGCAACGTTATTCCGTTCCAAGTGCATTAAGTTTCTTTTGAACGTCATCTTAGCAATCTAGACTAACTATGTATGTTTATAATCTTGATTGGCTAAATCAAAAAAATTCGGTAAAAAGCTTTAAATATTTTAAAAACTAAAGTGCTGAAATGCGTTTTTTAGGGTTTAATTTATTCAATAATTTTCAAAATGTCGTGGGGCATCGGCCCGCTTTTGCTCATGACCAAATGTCCTCTTCGGAAAATCCCGCGTACGCCCTTGTATGCACATATACGTTCTTGCCTTGTTGATCACCGGTCGGAAAAAGTTAGGATTGAGTGCGTGTTATAGGATCCAGGATCAGGATCCTAATCAAAATTCAAACTTAATTTGCACTTTTTCGAATCTAATCTTGAAATTTGCGGAAAACACAATTAAGCATGAGCTCATTTAAGTATTACGTTGATATTTTAATGAACTGTTATTATGAACAGAATTTTAATTCTCTTAAGTGGTGCATATGATTTGAAAGTTGGCTCCGTTTATTATTGTTTGCTGTGACTAATGCTCAGCAACACAGAAGGTAAAATTCTTAACGTATAATCATTAATAATAATTCTTCAGTAATTGATGATTCTAATTTCAATATGTACATAACATTACTACACCATTTCCAGGTGACATTTAGAAATCATCAACTTACATTTAGAAATAATCATTTTACAATTAGAAATCAAAAACTACAATTAGAAATGATCAATTTACATTTAGAAATGAAAAAATACATTTAGAATTTGTCAATTAACATTTAGAAAGCGTCAATATTCATTTAGAAATCAAAACTAACATTTAGAAAAGCATAGTTTACATTTAGAAATGAAAAACGACATTTAGAATTCGTCAATTAACATTCAGAAAGCGTCAATTTACATTCAGAAATGAAAAACGACATTCAGAATTCATCAATTAACATTCAGAAATCATTAATTAACATTCAGAAGCTATCAATTAANAATTCTAAATGTCGTTTTTCATTTCTAAATGTAAACTATGCTTTTCTAAATGTTAGTTTTGATTTCTAAATGAATATTGACGCTTTCTAAATGTTAATTGACAAATTCTAAATGTACTTTTTCATTTCTAAATGTAAATTGATCATTTCTAATTGTAGTTTTTGATTTCTAATTGTAAAATGATTATTTCTAAATGTAAGTCGATGATTTCTAAATGTCACCTGGAAATGGTGTAGTTATTAGTTTTAATTTTTTCTAGAATTGGAGTATCGAACCTAAATTTTTATTGCTAAGTTTTTACACAGTGATGTTGCTAAGTATTTTTCATGCAAAACCCACTTATTCTTCGGCGCTCCTTGCTAATTTTATGTATGAAGATCCTGACATATAGTTATAGTGAAATTCATTTGCTTTTTATTAAGACTAGATTTTTTAGAATATGGTTGAATACGTACCTGTAGACACATTAGAAAATAATAATTACACAGCGCAGTTATCTGGTCCACCTTCTTACTCATGTTCTTTACCTTCTTCCAGTTACAATGAATTCAAACCCCAATCATCTTACGTTAGAAATTGGCACCAAGATATATGGGCATTTTTCAGAGACATACCTGTTTGTTTGTTTGTGTTCTTCTTTCCTTGCTTAATGGAATACATTTTGACATCAAAACTTGAAATTCCTAACTTGGGAAAAATAATGCTATTTACTTTTATTTGTCCTTATCTGGCAGCGATGCCATTTTTGTGTCTGGCCTTGTGGATACTTTTGGACTATGAAGACAATAGCAAGTACATAGCTTTAGGAATGATGGCTGTTTTGATTATCGTCACGCTATTAGTGCGATTTTTAAGGTGTTTCTGTCAATTATACGTCAGACGAGAGGTTTGTAGTTGCTTTATATCACTAGTAACAATCTTTTCATAGACTGTGATTAGTTGAGATTTCAGATGTATGGAGCATACGTAAAATTCTTTATAGTTTTAAATATTAATACATTTAGAAAATTTTGCAATAATGCTGCTTTGCAATTTGAAATTTAATTATGTAAAAGACTGCACATTTTTAAGTAAATAACATTTTGGTTTTGATATTCTTTGCTGAAAATGCACAATTCAACTACGAACTAATTAACTAAGAATTAGAAAAAATTTTTTTGATTTAAATGATAGATCCACTCTGAAAATTCTTAATTTATAATTCTTGAAATATAAATTTGTGAAGTTATAAACTCTACGACTATGTATATATAGTAATCATAAAAAGTTCATTTTCTTTGTTTGAAGAAACTACTTTTTTCTTTCAACGTCATTATATTTTCTCTGAAACGATAATGATTTATTACAAAGCTTAAGAAAGTTTTTAGGCTTTGATTCTCAACATTTTTCGGGGCATTTTAACATTATATATTGTGAAACTATTAAATGCATAAGAACCTATTTATTATATTTTGAGGTAGTACTAATAATTTAAGGGTTTTTTATTCATTATTCAATAATTTGAATGCACGCCTTTTTATCAAATTAAATTCTTCAAGTTTAATTGCTAAAAATAGAATAGTATCGTTTTCAAATTGATATCAATTTGTGCTGAAGATATTTTGAAATGACTGAGCACAATAGTTTGGTACAGCAAATTTGCTTTGTGCAATCATAAAAATGGATTCCTTTAAAATATATAAACATTTGTGAGGGAAAGTCGAACGATTATTTAAGATATGTCTATCTTAACAAGGTTTTTCCATTTACTTCACTGTTACAGTAGGCTTTCTAAACTTTTAAATTTGAAATTCTTATAGTTGAAAATTTTAGATCCGAGTTCGGCAAGATATCTCTGGTGATTCAGTGGTTGATTGTTTTTACATTTGCTGTTGTTATTCCTGCAGTCTTTGTCAAGAGTATGCTGAACTTGAGTTCATTGAGGAGCAAGAACGCATGCAAAGGCATTAAAAAATTTAGTAATTTAAGTGGAGCGAGCACACTAGTCTCCCTTCAAGAAAGCAATATCAAAGAATTGAATTCAAAAATTCACATATTTAGTTAGTTATTTATAAAAAGATGCCATCGTGAAATTTGAGATCTATAGATCTATTGTGAGTTTGTTTCATTTACATAAGTATTTTTGTAGCAACTTTAACTTAGTATAAATATACTGTTGAAATTACAAATTATTTAATTTTTAGAAGACATTTTTGTAATAGTTTTATGCAAAGCTTTGTTTATATGAAAACCAAAATTGCTATAGCATAAGAATTTTCAAATATTTCTAGAATTATAGATTCCCTGAAAACATATTTAATAATGATTAGTTACCCTCATTGGCGTACCCAATGGGGAACATGGTGGATTGCCCCTCCAGTTAGGTTTCCAAAATTTATTCTGTTTGGTAAACTCAAAAAAAATTTCTGTAAAAATTAAAAATATTAAGAACTAAGGTGGTGAAATACATTTTTTAAGGTCTAAAATTTCAATAATTCCCAATATTTTAACAGTTTTCCGGCTTTTGGTCACTTGGTTAATCACAACTAAATTGCACCTCTTCAGAAAATCCAGAACGCACCCCTTGTTATCCATAAAATCTACATAATAATTAGTTTTTTCAGAAATATGCAGCTTATACTAAGTGATTCTGAACTTTTATGCTGAAAGGTTTATTTTGGGATTTATTAAGTGAATGGAAAGCCTTTGTTAATTTAGTAAAGCTACAGATGTACAAAGTTGTGTTAACGTTGGCCCTATACACTAGAGTATTGACATTTGTAGGGTGTAGATTTCAAGGAGAATTATGGAAGAATATATTCAAGAAATTAATACTCAATTCAAAACTTCTCAATTAACAATGCTTCAGCATTTTTCTTTGGATAATAAACTTGAATATTTAGACAAACATTTTCTCGGGCTGAATTAAACAAAAATTCAAGCAAATTATACTAAAGTGAAAGTGAATTAAATATATGTTATTGTGTGAAAACAAATTGAACAAAAGTGCAAGCAAATTAACATATGTCATTCTGTGAAAGCAATTTAACACTTTGACGACCATAATGAAACTGAAGCTGCTTTAGTAGTAAAAATGAATGATTTGCAACAAGCAGATGATAACAAGTATTCTATCACCAAAATTATATTTTAAAGCACATCTGGTGCTACATTAGGGTGGTACATATACCTGCAGCCCTAAGAGAGTCAATTATTGATTGCCACAAAATGAATGGAAGGAGACTAAGATCAAAACAACATTTTTTACACATATGTGTAGACAAACACTTTTTTTAAGCACATGATTCACTTAATTTTCTAATCTGTGATCAGATTGATCAAACAGGAATATCGCACTCACTTAAAAATCAAAACATTTGAGGAGCAATTAGCAATTTGGCTGAAGCTGTATAAATATATTACCTTGCCACTATCTTAAGATTACTCATGAAAAATACAAGTAAACTGTGAATTATTGCAGTCTAGAAAAACGGCTTTGTTAGCCTCAAAGGGTTAAACAAAGAACAAACAAATTAAATACAAGAAGTCTAGATCAAAGTAAGTCATTTCATAATGAAATTTGGAATTTTATGTTTAATAATAATTTAATTATGAGTGCTGATTCTATGTAATAAAAAGTACTTATGGAGGAATATTAGGAATGGAAATCAGAAAATCTTCCTCAAAATGTATGTGTAAGGAATCAGAGTAAAAAATAACAAATGAGACCTTTTCATGACATGAAAATATATTACATATCAATATTTACATATTCGCAAATCATTTAATATTCACAGCACTTTTAATAATTTCAAAGTACACAATATTCCATATAAAGTTTGCAAATATTCCCATCTTACCAAGATCTTCTGTAAGCAAGAAGTGGTAATTTGCTGTAAAATTTTGCAAAAATTCATTCTGGCATAGCACAGCATTTTGATATAACAAGTTGCTTTTGGTTTCCTGGTCAAAGAATTTGCTATTTTACACATTTCCATGCTATTTAAAAATGTAACATTAATATTAAGCAATTTTTGTACATTTAGAATTGTATTATTTGCAGTACAATAAAAATGCAGAAAATTGATTTGCTCTTGCAGAAATATGTATGTAAAGTTTCTGCTTTGAGATGCTATATTTTATTTTTGATTATTGTAATAACAATAAATAAAATAAGATATTAAATGATAAACAATCCTTTTTTCTACATTTCCAAATCAATTGTTTTTTGTGCTTTGAAAATCCAGAGCTTAGACATACAATAGCACAAATATAGATTTACAGTTTTTACCTTGAGATGCAGCATTTCTAAAAATATATTGTATTCTCTACTTGTGGATACAATTTGTGATATTCTTCATTCTTAGTACTTGGATCAAATTTTAGCAAATTCCCTACTCGCAATAGTATTTTATTGCTTTTTTGTACTGCAAATTGTTAGGCCTTGATCTTACAAATGTCTGTGTATACTTGAATTTTGAATTTCAGATGAATTACAGCAAAAGTAGTTTGTTGCATTGTTATATTTGTGTGTTGTGTCATATAATGTGGAATCAGCATGGAAATCAGCGATGGTCCTACTTCCTTATCTAATGAAAGATTTGTGTTGAGCATGGATATCATAATACCCATTCCTAATAAAAGTTAAGAGTGAAAGAAAATCGAGGGAGGGAAGAGGGCCACACTCGGCCGACCCCAAACAGAGAATCTTGTAAAAGAGTCATATAAGACTAGAGCCCTACTTAAGAGAAGGAAAGAGAGAAGCCCTAATATTTTTGGTGCAGTGTAATGAAACCTAAATGCTAAATAATAAGCTAAGCTTTTTGCATTTCTTAAAACATGCAATTTAGGTAGTAGCATAAATTATGATTTTAATTAATGAATGAAATGCACAACAACAAAAACCCTATTGGTACATCTAGATCTATGTTAAAGGATATGCTACCTGAGCTGTACCCAGTAGCGTGGACATTTTTTTGACCAGGGGCCAACTGATATAACATTTACATAAAGGATTCTTAAATACAACATTAATTTAATATTTATTCAACATTATTTTAGTGTACACCTATGTTGATTTTGCAATGTGAAATCAATATATTTATGGTTATGGCCCATCACTAAGGGCCCATGAAAAGCTATTATTTTCATGGAGATTGATTTCATCACGTTAGTAGGAAGAATTCTTTAACAAAATTCACAATATTAACATGCCCAGCATCAACTGGCCCTTGCTCTTTGTTGATTGGCTATTAAGTGAAAACGTAGTAATTTGAGATAACGTTATTAAATGTCGCCTCGCCGCGCCGCGATATTTCTAGATAGATATTGTGGTTGAGACGTTTGTAGCAGTTTTTTAATTGATATGCAACTTTATATATTAAATGAAATTTTTAAATTCAATCACTTCAAAATATGGAAATTTGTATTCTCTTCAAATATTCTTAAGATTTTCTAGTGGGGCTGGGCCCCATGGACCCCTAAAGACGAATCCCACTGGTTGTCCCACTTCTAGGTATCCTTTAACTAAGTCAAGACGGCTTAGAAAATCATAATTTAAATAAAGTAAAGTCAAAGGATAAAACGTAATCCAAGTTTACTTTCATGAGAAAAATATATATAATCATGCATATTTATACGAACAAAAACTGGTAAAAATAAACAATAACGTGGCATCGGCATGGAAATCAGCAGCGTTCATAATTTCCTATCTAATGAGTGGTTCGTGTGGAGCGTGGTTTAGCTGATACTACAATAAAAAATTAACTCCTCCTATCATAAAACCCATTCCTAATAAAAGTAAAGAGTGACAGAAGATCGAGGGAGGAAAGAGGACCATACTCGGCCGACCCAAAACAGAGAACCTTGTGAAAGAGTCATATAAGACTAGAACCTTAATTAAAAGAAAGAGAAACCTAATTGTTCTTGGGTGCAGTGTAATGAAACCTAAGTGCTAAATAAAAGCCTAAGCTCGGTGCATTCCTCAAATTGTGCAATTTAGGTGGTAGCAATAACAAATTTAATTGACGAATGAAATTCATAACAACAAAGGCCCTATTCGTAAACCTAGCACTAAGTTAAAGGTTATACCACTTCTAGGTACCCTTAACTTAAATCGAAACGTTTTAGAAAACCATAATTTAAATATAGAAAATTCAAAAATAAAACTATCAGAGTTTACCCTTGATTAAGAACAAAACGAATATTTGCACTAATATATATATGAACAAAAACCAGGAATCTAATAAACAATTACATACAATGGCCAATATGAGTAAGTTAACAAAAAGGTTCTGATTGATAGTCTGCAATGGTCAGAAATACTGTGTAATTTAGCAGAAATATTTAAACTAAGAGAGTACAGTTGACAAAAACTAGAATCATCAAATTGTAAATTGAGAATTGTAATTAATAACTTCTTATTACTATTGTCGAAATTGAAATAGGCGATTAATTGCAATTATGCTACACGCCCCCCCCCCTTAAGCCAGAGAAGGAAGTGGTGTGGGTCGACGGATGGGGCAGATCGGGGCGAGTATGGGGCAAAATTTTTCTGAAGTGGGTACCTAAGGGGCAAAAACACTTTTAAATTAAGGAAGATTAAAGCAAGAGATTTCCAATTTTAAAGATTGTAAAAGTATATTTTCCATTAAAGTTCCCTGCTTAAAAAATTTATTTTCTTGGAAATTTAGTGGTATTTTGCATTTTTAGCTTTTGGTGAAATTTAACTCTATTTAATGATATCAGCAAGATCATTTTGATCTGATTTATAGTCAATAGGCTTTGAAATTACATTCAAAGGAGTGCAATTGTCCTTGTATAAATGTACTACATAATGAATTATTCCGTATCTTCTAGGAAGTAAGGATTAAAAATATTTTAGTGGTGTACTGTGGTGTAGGCAATGAAAATTGTCTATACCATTTTCCGTCCAATAATGACATTTTTGCAATCAACAATGACATTTTTGTAATCAATAGTGACATTTTTGCTATCAATAGTGACATTTTTGCTATCAATAGTGACATTTTTGCAATCAATAGTGACAATATATTTTAGATATACTTATTTGTTCTTGTATGTATTTATCACTTATGCATGTATGTAAATGTATGTATCTATGCATGTACATGCATGTATTTATTTTTTTATTTGCATTTTTTGTATTTATAAAGGTATGAGCGACTTAATGTACTGCTATTATACCCAGTAATAATTAATTTCTATTTGATCGAATTCAATAGGTTATTTTATCGAATTAGAAATGATTCTAAAGGATACATTCTATGTAAATAATATGTAAATAATATGTAAATAATATGTATTTCAACAAACAAAATAAAATGCATATTGGAACAAAGAACGATGTATTCATCAAAAGTAGGCAGCTCTAAGCTTCAAGAGGCAATCCTTGTGCACAGTCAGC
>CABFPE010000605.1:322179-338989 GCA_900660155.1 Hofstenia miamia | reverse complement strand
AGTTAACAATGGCAGAAATTAAGGTGAGCCAACATTCAGCAGCAGCGAGATTCCCCCTATACCTGACGGGAGCAGCAGCACAGCATTACCTGCTGTTAGACCCAGAGACGAAAACAGACTACAAATTGTTAATTGGCGACTTCATAGAATACTACGGAAATGAAAGTTTCAAGAATCAATACAGAATAATTTTAAATGGAACAAAGATGAAGAAGACAGACGACATCCGCAATTACATACAACAAGTCGAGAGGCTGGTCACACTCAGCTCAAGAGAGAACCAATATTCAAAATATGATCTCTTTTCGCACATTTGTAAAGGGATGCCCGACAATATAAGAGCACAATTTGAAATTAAGTGTGACATAGACGACAAATTGGAGAAGATGATCAGAAAAGCGGTGGACATACAAGCTATGATCAAAAACAACGCGAGAATAAATAAAAAGGCAGCTTGACATAGAGAACCACCAACGTGGAGGAGCAACCTCAAACCAAAAACCACAATGAAAACATATGAGACAGACAAACAGGAAAAAATGATAAGGGTGAAAACCAGAGACGGAAAAACAAGGAAGGTTCGTGAAAAGACGTTAAATGTTATAATTGCGGAAAGAAAGGACACAAAAGAGATGAGTGCCACAAAGAAATAAATATGATTGGAGAAGAACAAGGGTACTTCGAAGAAGAAGACTTAATAGAATCAGAGGAAGAAACAAATGAAGAACCCCAAACTGAAGAGGAATTGGAAAACTAAGTGGAGTGCCGACTCCTAAAAACCGCGCAGCAGTAATGATTATGGCGAACTTGGATACGGTGAACACAATGACAATATCAGTTAACAGAATAATGATAAAAGCAACCATCGATACGGGAGCAGCAACTTTGATAATTACGGACGACTGTGCAACAAAGTTAGGGTTTTCAAGAGAGGATCTCACCAAGTGTAACAAAAGACTCATCAATGCATCTGGCGAATATATCAATACCAAGGGAATACTGGAAGCTGTGCAGCTGAGAGTGGCGAACACTACGTTCGAGCAATCATTAGTAGTAGTAGATATGCACAATAACATGCTACCATATGAGATAATTCTAGGAGACGACTT
Organism: Hofstenia miamia; assembly: GCA_900660155.1. Taxonomy (NCBI): domain Eukaryota; kingdom Metazoa; phylum Xenacoelomorpha; order Acoela; family Hofsteniidae; genus Hofstenia; species Hofstenia miamia. The sequence continues at coordinate 337,880 of CABFPE010000605.1, read as the reverse complement.
CTTAATAAAAAACAAATGCGTCATCAACTATGCAGATAGAACCATAGAAGTTAAAGAGGAAGAGATCAAGATCAAAGAATAACAGGGCAGAGACAAAACAATCACGTTTGAATTGCAAGAAGACATACATTTGCAGCCCCATCAATGGAAAATGTATGAGATCAGAACAGAGGAAGTGATCACAGCCGACGTAATGATTTATGAGAATAAAGGTATAAACACAAAAAGGGTATCAATGCCTTCAAGTATATGTGCAGTAAAAAGCGGAAAGGGTAAAATTCCAATTCTCAACCCAACAAATCAGAATGTAAACCTAAAGAAATCACACATCAGGATATTCGGAAAATATGTGAAATCGAACATTAGATTGATTTGGAAAGCATTGGAGGACGAAGATGGAGCCGACAACTTGTACAGTCGATTCAAGGACTTACAAGTGGAAGTGCAAAGTACTCCACATGGCTGATTCAAGGGCAAGTGGACGAACACCATCCAAGTTGCAAGTACTCCCAGGGGCCGATTCAAGGGCATTGGGACGAAAGCAACTGATGACGAATACAAGATCCCAGATATTGAGAGAGAGAACTACCAGCACCTGAATGAAGACGAGATGCAACTATTAAGGGAAATGCTAGGAAAACACAAATTGATATTCAATTACAGAGAGATAAGTGTGGGGCAAGCAATAGGGGAGAAACACAAGATAGTAACAACCACTGATAAGCCAATAAAACTCCCCTGTAGAAGAGTGCCTGAACAAATGAAAGATGAATACAATCGCATACTTGAAGAATTGATAGACAATAAAATTATACGACCAAGTGAGAGTCCCTACGCAGCACCAAAAGTGTTTGTAAAGCAGGGAGAAAAATACTGGCTATGTATAGACTTTCAAAAGCTGAATGAAGTGACGAAGAAAGATTCCTACCCTCTGCCAAGAATAGAGGATATGTTAGATGAAGCAAGTAAGCACAAATACTTTACAACATTAGACTTGTGCAAGGCATATTGGCAAATGCGGATGGAGGAAGATGATATTGAGAAGACAGCATTCATAACACCATACAGGCTGTATGAGTGGATCTACATTGCATTCAGACTATGCAACACGCCGGTGACGTTCCAAAGATATATAACAAAAGTTCTGAAAAACAAAACGCATAGAATGGAGGATGGTATCAATGCATACATAGACGATATAATCGTAACAAGTGATACAGTATAAGAGCATATAGAGAAACTGGACAGAACATTGACAATCCTAGGAAAAGCCAGACTTTGAATAAACGGCAACAAATGCAAAATTCTAAAGGAAAAAATCATCTTCTTAGGAAGAATGATAGAAAAAGGCAGAATATCAATGAAAGACAATGCAAGAGAGATGATACGGAAAATAGAGAAACCAAATAATAAGAAAGATATCCAAAGGATAATGGGTTTCTTTAATTATTATGGCACATTCATCCCCAACATCGCAGGGAAAACCGCGAAAATGACAAAACTCATGAGAAAATCGGTACCATTTATATGGACATGGCAAGAACAGGAGGAACTGGATAACATCAAGGAGGAACTAGCGAAACTGCCATCACTCAACACACCAGATTATAACAAGCAGTTTATATTATACTGTGATGCAAGCAAGGTCGCCATAGGAGCAACGCTAGGACAAATGAAAAACGGGAAAGAGGTACCAATACAATTCTTTAGCCATAAACTACGGGCAAGTGAAGAGATCTATGGATCCACCAAAGTGGAAATGTTAGCCCTAGTTGACAGTATCAGAAAGTTCAGACATTTTCTAATCAGGAAAGAGTTCTGAGTATGCACCAACAATAGCGGCCTTGCATGGCTAAAAAAATTCTTGGGAGATAAATCAGGCATCATATCCTGATGGATAGAATACCTCAATGAATTTACATTCACAATAGAGCATCAAAAGGGCACCTTACATAGCAACGCAGACTTTTGGACGTCATTACCAGAGTACCAAATAGTGATAGCTGTGACTCAGGCTGATGGAAACAATTATATCAAATAAGGGACCACAGTTTGAGAGTGGCCTATTTCAGGAAATGGCCAAGATGCTAGAGATAGTGAGCAAACAAACTACAGCATACCACCCACAAGTGAATGGCGCAGTAGAAAGATTAAACAGGACTCTGATAAAATTAATAAGAGTAACGACAATGAGGATCAGCGGAAATAAATGGAGAGAGGTGATCGAGATGATAGAATATTTTTACAACACGTCAGTACACTCAACAACAGGAATCACCCCCATTTAATGCAATGTTTGGCCAAGAGGCATCTACACCACTATCAATGCAATACACTGATTACAGCAAAACTTTGAATAACGAAAATGTAAATCAATTATGCAAACAGATTTCAGAAATTCACAAAACAATATGCCACAACACAAAGAAATCTGCAGTGAGACAACAGCGAAACTATAATAAAAAAATTTACGGGCACACACACAAAGTAGGTGATAAAGTCTAAGCATTTGCACCAATGAAACTAACAGACACCAATCAAGTCCGCAAATTAAAAACAGTTTGGTCCAGACCACATACAATAATGCAAGAATTGCCAAACAATGAATACATGTTAAATAACTGCAGACTACTGCACTTCCAAAATTTAAAAAGAGCAATGGCAGACATTGAAGAAACGAAAATAGATGGAAGTGCTGAATTTAAATTAAGCCGAATTAATGGCAAAGAAGTCATGTATGATATGTGTGATTTAGATAGCCTGCTTGAGGAAGAATTCGAGGAGGAGTTCACAGCGGACATTGGAGACGAGCAATTGGAAAGGAGAGTGCAACCCCAGAGGGCTGCAAGAAATAAAACTATATATAACCCTGAAATATGGGATATAGATATAATAACTGCATTTAGGAAATTAGAGAAGGATGCATCAGCCACTCAGGAAGCGAGTGAAGCGAAATCAACCAACCGAAGGAATCCCGACCATGAACATGAGGAGGCGGATGCGCAGGAGTTCTCAAACCAGATGTTGATTCAAGGGCAGAAGGGATGAGAATGACGAGATGGATAATAAACGACGCAGAGTCAGGAGGCGTCCTAGTAGTACTCAAGGCCAATTCAAGGGCAGAGATACGAACGGACAATCAGCCTCTTTGCAGCTTAACTTTCCTTCCGGGGGATCACCTTGCCGATTTGAGGGCGGTGAAACAACCGGAGTTCCAGGGGAAGGTGTGAGTGGTGGAAGAACCATGGAGATCCGGAAGTGATTCAAGGCTGAAGGTATCTCCACTGGAACCACGGCTGGTCAAGTACCGTTGGTCGTAACTGATAGCCGATTCAAGGGCAAATCAGTTGACACCAGTGGCACAAGTTCACAGCCTATGGACTGTGAACCGAGCACCAGCAGACTACCTTTACGGATGAGGCAATTAGACGCCTCCTCAGAAACAACATCAGAGCGTACAGTAAGATCTAGAGAGAGAGAAAAGCGAATGTCTAAAATCGACGGGGAAACGTTGCACCCCTATTTCATGGCAACCACAAAAATGCGGCACAATGCGTTCGAGAAATTGTCTCCAGAAACAAAAACGTTAATCAGGAAAACTGCCAAAATGGAAGGAAGCAACCTGCCAATTCTATTAGATGCAGATAATCGGCCAAAAGTTAACGTATTAATCAGCTACCCACAAGAACTAAACGAAACAATCGATAGGCCATACATGAGAAGCACGATCCACATGACATTCAACGAAGATTTCACATTGGAAACGGCGCAAGCACTCATGGCATACAAGGAACAGATAGCAAAGATTCCGGAGATAAACCTAGACGAAGAAAACTTAACAATCATACATGTGTTAAGAGAAAAAGAATACAACAAGAATCTACAAAAACAGATTGATCAAACAGTACGAATGGCGAGAGTACAACAGACAAGAATAGTCGTTATAGTAATGAGAGAAAACCTGGAGGAATTACCGAAATATCTAAAAGATATGGTATTACGAACAGAAAACTTCTTCCCATGGGAGAAGAAAGAGTTCACAATCTCCGAGATAATTTGTTTTGACTTACAAATTGATTATTGGGCGCAGATATATGGAATCATGATAGACAATAGCATAGCAATAGATCTGTTCCAACAAACAAAAACAGTAGAAATGCTACAAGGAAATGAAGGATTAGAAAAAGCCATGACACTATTCATCAAGTGCAGCATGACGCAATGCCAAGAGCATTTAAAAGAAATTCAGAACGTATGGGCGAACATGAAGTTGCAGAAAAAGATAGACGAATCATGGCCCGAAATCAGAATAGAGGCACCAGCACGCAAATACCACAAAACAGTGGAGATGGTATTGGCAGAGATCAATCGAGCATACGAGCTGAACACAAAAAAGGATTTTCGTAAACTTATATTGGAGGAAAAGAATGCGCCAGAAATCAGATACAGGACATCCGCATGGCTTTTAGCGATATTGCTCACAGAAGATAAAGATCTCAGACTACCCATAACAAGGAGCCAAAGAATAAAGCTCACAAAGGCTAAAAAGTTCGAAATCGCGTTATCACCAATGAACACGCAGACAAAAAATTGGATATTGAAAGGACATGTCGAAAAAATTGAATCGCCAGATAAAAATGAGAAACTGCTGCAGACGATGGAAAAACTACTAAGCAGGCTGATAACAAAGCATCACCCAATGGGAAGAATGTCGATAGTAGAACTAGCAAACCTTACAGGGATATGCCCAAGTGAGATACAGATATTTGAAGAACCTATGTGAAAGTATATGTGGGGTGCAACATCGGAGACAAGACTAAAACAGCTGCAAAATCAACCTTGGATAACCACGAAGAAGATAATCAAACGCAAACTAATAAACACTGAGGACGTACGACAATTAATAAAACAGAAGAATGTGCAACAAGTAATAGATGAGAATATGAGACGCTATGCCAGAAACAGCCCGTGGTGCACATTCACAAAAATAATCAAAAGAGCCGAGATGCTAAAGAAAGGTGGAATAACAACACCTGTAGAAATTTGTGAAATGGTGACAAAAACACAACTAGAGATCACTAAGGAGGAACTACTATTAACCTCGTCACAGCTGTTACTATCCCCAAAGACACAAACAATGATCGACAGAATAAATATTGAAAAATGGGGAGACATGAGCCAAGATAGCACAATCGAATGGATCGACACTGATGATGAGCGATTCCTGGTAGAAATAAAAGTAACAAAAGAAAAGAAGGAAATAGCAGAAAGAAACTACCAGAGAATAAGAGAACAGCAAACAGTGGCAACAATGAAATTAATGTTCACTGAAGCATTCACGCGCACAGAACTAGAAGAACTGTTGAAGCCATTCAATCAGATCGCGGTCGACGTTGAATGCATCACATCCAAAATCGACATACAAGAACGTATACGAATGAAACTAAGCAAACGGGGACTCACACAATCATTTTGGGAGACAATCCCAGAAGCAAAAATGAATTACCCCGCCACCATTGGATTAGCAACGGCATCTAATACAACGGGCACTTATGATGAAATTGAAAGACTCGTTGATACAAAGATCTTACTATGTACGCCGCCAAAAACGATTGCAATACCTATGGTACTGCCAAGATGGAGACTCCTGAAGGAGATAAAACCAGCAAAGGCTTTTCTACACGAATATAAATCATATGTGAATTCACAACGGAAAGCTGTAGAAATGACAGAAAGGGAAGAGTACAAGAGAACGAAAAAGATATTGCTAGACAATGATAATAAGGAACGCATTTACATTGAAGGAAACATTACCCCAGATCAATTATACACAAAGGGAAAAGCAATACACATTCAACTGCAAGAACTAAGAGATGAAATAGAAAAACGCCAGCCGCGGGCAGTCATGTTGTTTTCAGGAGTTAACGACATCGTGTGGACCAATATGTGGGAACAAAAGTATCGCTACTATGATGTAACGAAAAGAGTGGAGATTGTCACTATGATGTGCATCGGAAAGAATGATCCTGGCGAGATATCAGAGCAAGAAGTATTGGATAACATCAGCTTCTTCTATAAAGATGTAGCGAACACCCGCAGCTTACGAAAGGTCTTCACTTTCTTTTATCTGAACACACAAATGAGAGCAGACTTAGCTCACACATGTAAAGCTGATGCGCAAATGACACTCTTAATAGCAATAAAAGGCATTCGCTTGTATGAAAAATACTTTGAAATCTTTTCACGGAAAATGAACGAGTTACGGGAGATGACACCTATAGCAGAGAACATCAGAGAGACTCGATTTCTAAAATATGCGAATACTGTCACCACCGAATGAGAAGCAGTACTGAAAATGTCGAAGCAATCCAAGTACGCGATGATAACATGGGAAGATTCTGAGGCAGAGTCACTAATCAGAAAAGCAGATACTCTACCGTAGGTTATATCTATATTACATTGCCTGACAAATTAGGTGACCTATAAATACTCTGTTAAATAGACTGAGCATGTATTGTTATCTAAATGTAAGGTAGGAAGCTGCAAGTCACTACTTACTTTATTTATTTATATTAATAAAAGCCAATTGTTTTTGGTAATGGCTGAAGTAATATTTATTAAGAAGCTAGTAACATTGCCAGGTTGCAAAGTACAAAGTTACACATTACAAATTGAGTTTAAGTCAGTTACACCCAGCCTTGAGGGTTACACTGAGTTAGAATAGGGAACACATAAGTTACTTTGTTGAGCTGAGACTTGGAACTACTCAAACAACAACAGAGGCACACAGATGTGGATTGATTTGGAGATTGAAGTTGGCCAAAGGCCACAGTGAAATCACAGAAGGAAACTGTGATGATGTCATACCTAAATAGTATTACTGTTAAATTAACATTGGTAAAATTTTCTTATCACCTCCACCAACTAGTGTGTTTATTTATGTAAAATGTGATAAAAATTACTGAAATATTAATTAATCCCAATGCATTTACATTTAAGAAGTTTTAAAAATAAATTTCCTTCATGTGTTTAGTTTCTGTCTTTGGTATATTAATTTTTTCCTTCATGTGGTTAGTTTCTGCCCTTGGTATATCAATTTTTTCCTTTGTGTGTTTAGTTTCCACCCTTTTATATTAATTTTTTTCCTTTATGCATTTAGTTTTATTCTAGGCATTTTTAGTTTCAAACTATCACTTTATGTCTACTTTGCACATTTACTAAAAGTTGTTTAAGACCACGCTGTGTTTTGATAGTTTTTGTTATTCTATCTGATGTAGATATTCCATTACCATTTTGACTAATTTCTTTAAGTTGTTTCTTAGATTGCTTGTTTACTGTGTTTTTTTGCAACATTTCCAATTCTGTGTTTTATCACTTTTTTACATTATCACCAGAGACTATGTCATTAACACCTGAAATTGCTTGATCCAAAATTCCTTCACCAACATTACTAATGACATTTTTCAATTGTGGTATCATTTTAGCAGTAGAAGAGACTTGTATTTCATTCCACTTTTTTCTGATTGGTCGAGGAGGACCTTTGGCCTCTGCTGGGCCTTGTATATTGATGGGGTCTATCTCTGACATCATTGGAACATATTCTATTTTGTTATAATATTTGTTGGCAAATACATTTGTTTGCAGTCTATTGTTTAAATGTAACCAATTTTCTTAATCATATACATTTTTGGAATTACATAATTAATAAGTCAAAAATCCCATGAGATTGTTGCAGTCTATTGTTTAAAATGTAACCAATTTTTCTATTCATATTGCATAATTTTTAAATACAATTGAAATTCTATATGCAAAAATATATGTTTTTGGGAATTATATTTTATTTCTATTTTTAAGTAATAGCTGTAACTAACAATTATTTTCAAACATTGAGAAAAAGACTTGTTTTACATACAACACATATGTCAATTGAAAAAATAAAAACTTTTTTAATTGATAAATATTTCCTAGTAAAAATAATTTTTAAATTAAATACATGCTTTCACAGGTGCATACTCTCACCATACGAACATTTATGAATAATAAATTTATTTACAAAGAAAATATAAAATGCACTAATAAATGGTAAAGTTCATTTAGTGAATTTCATCTACTGCTGAATGAACAATGATAATATTCATCATGACTTCATTGTTGGATGGTGGAGAAAGATAAAGAAATGTTCTTCTTTTAATAATGGTAGGTGATGACGCTAAAATATTCAATTAGTTCAATAAAAACAGAAATTAAAATAATGACAACAGTTTAAATCTTTACATACACAACAAAGAGAAATAATGGAAAACAATTGTAACAATGAAATACCATATGTATTATTATAATGTAGAAGAATACTTACCAAATAATTTTGTAGTTTTATCACAGCATTGTTCTGCAAAGTGTATTGGTACATCATGATTTTCATAGTGTAACATCCTCTACCAGGCATCATTACTGTTTATCTCTTGTTACTGTATAACACTAGTTGTATTTTTGTGGGTAGGGATTTACCTCCTTATCTACTGCTTGGCTTTTATTTCTGTTAACATAATGTAACTAGATTTAACCATTCACTATTTAAGTGATGAAGCCATGCAGTAATTTCTCCAGTGATTGATAGTGGGCACCTGCCCAAAGCTGATCTCCACATCCAGTGACACCAACTCCTTTGATGTTCCATTTAATTGAGTTCCACACCTCAGCTCATTGCTATGATTTATGTGTACCTTATCCTAACTCAGTGCATACTCAAGGCATGACACAATTCGACTTAAACTCTATTTTGCAAAAGTGTTCTATCTGTTTGCAACCTGACTTGTTACTAGCTGCTTGTTTGATGTTACATGTAGCCATTACTAAGATATATTGGCATTTCTAAATATATTAGTTTCAAGCAGCTTCCTAACTTACATTTATAAATTAATACATGTATGGTCACTTTATCAGTCATTTATTAGTCACAAATTTGGATCTAAAATAGTATTAATATATTTCCTAGGTTTTGGTCATCCAACTGTTTGTTTGCAGTTAATTATTTTAATACATGTAGTAAGTGATCACTAGTCAACTAATTGAGAGAAAACACCTATACCTAACTTATGTGAACTTTCATGGTCTAGCACAGGGACCCTTGAATTGTTCTCTGTGATGGATCCAGACTACTACTAAACACCACTCAATTAGCTCAACATCATATTAAATAATCAAACTGTTATAGTAGAACAAAATAAGAATTCTGAATAAAATTCATAATTTTCAGATATTACGTTTTCTGAGTATTCATTGAAAAATTCAACCTGATTCCTTTTTGCATTTAATTTATTATAAACACCACTTTGGAAATGCCAATAAAATACTATGGACTTTGAGAACTTGTTAAAATAATTATGATCAATCAATTTTCCCAACAAATGTGTTTTTCCAGAGTTTGATGGGCCGCTGAATATTAAAAAGACTTGACTAGCTCATGAGGGAACAACATTAAACATTGACGACATATTCTCTTTACAATGAATCTCTTTATGATGCAGAATAAATATATATATATATATATATATATATATATACTATATACAAATCTAGGTGTGGTATTGCAGAGGAAAAAATAAATATACCAAGGACAGGAACTAAACACACAAAGGAAAAAATTAATATACAAGTGCAGAAACTAAACACACAAAGGAAAAAATTAAAATACCAAGGGCAGAAACTAAACACACAAAGGAAAAAATTAATATACCAAGGGCAGAAACTAAACACACTAAGGAAAAAATTAATATACCAAGGGCAGAAACTAAACACACTAAGGAAAAAATTAATATACAAGAGCGGAAACTAAGCACACAAAGGAAGAAATTAATATACCAAGGGCAGAAACTAAACACACTAAAGAAAAAATTAATATACAAGAGTGGAAACTAAACACACAAAGGAAAAAATTAATATAACAAGGGCAGAAACTAAACACACAAAGGAAAAAATTTATACACCAAGGGCAGAAACTAAACACATGAAGGAAAAAATTAATATACAAGAGTGGAAACTAAACACACAAAGGAAAAAATTAAAATACCAAGGGCAGAAACTAAACACACAAAGGAAAAAATTAATATACCAAGGGCAGAAACTAAACACACTAAGGAAAAAATTAATATACCAAGGGCAGAAACTAAACACACAAAGGAAAAAATTAATTTACAAGGGTGGAAACTGAACACAAAAAGGAAAAAATTAATATACCAAGGGCAGAAACTAAAAACACTAAGGAAAAAATTAATATACAAGAGCGGAAACTAAACACACAAAGGAAAAAATTAATATACCAAGGGCAGAAACTAAACACATGAAGGAATAAATTAATATACCAAGGACAGAAACTAAAAACATGAAGGAAATTTATTCTTAAAATGTGTTAAATGTAAATGCATATAGATTAATTAATATTTCAGTAATTTTTACAATGTTTCACATAAATAAACACACTAGTTGATGGAGGTGATAAGAAAATTTATGTTACAAATGTTAATTTGATAGTAATACTATTATTATCATCATCATTATCATATATGTACACTGCCAAACTTAAAAAGTAGCCAATCACAATAATTCTATGTTTATAAATTTTACGGATATTTTAAAACTACTATTCACAATTTTGGAGATGACAACTAATGTATTTCTCAAATGCAGCTTTGATAGCATTTTACAGAATTTTTCAGCAATTGAACACAAGATGTGTGTTTTTGCAAAATATTGATAAGCTTGTGAATTATGAAGATATACCACTCCAAACAACAAACTGTTTCAAGTTCAGTTTCAACCTTCACAAGGACAGTGCACTTGTGACACATGTTTTGGATTGACTCTACATATAGATGTAGATACATCAAACTTCCAGTTGTGTGGAGAGAATATTCCTCATACATTTGCCACAGAACAAATCTTTGCAGAAAAGTTTTTTATTGATCAAAACCTTGTACTTTTGACCCAATGTACTGACGTAGCTTTTAGGCAGAAAATAGTAAATACCATTATCAAGCCTAATATTTATTGTGACTCTAATCTTGCATTCAACTGACCAGTGTCTTTGATTGTTAGCCAAAATTTTTTTGGAAGTTCACTAGAAGGACGTGTGGTTGAAAAAATACATTGTGATGACTGGGAATTGACATTGTAAATCATTGTTGTCTTCAATAGTGTTGGAGATTGGGAAGACAATTGCAATATTGTTGACTACAGGACGCCTTTGCTTGTTTTGATTCTTTTGTTTTTCTTTTACAGGTGCAGGAGGAGGGGCCATAATCTCTTGTGTTAGCGGATTATAGTTGGAGGCTGATGGTGGAGTTGTACATAACTCGTCAAATAGATTGCCAAGTGAGCCAGATGCTATGGTTTCAACAGACATTGCCATAAGAAAAATTGAATTTGCATAGAAGAAAAATAATGATTTTATCTGATGATTTGGGTGAATATATATTTGAGTTGTTTAATCAGTCAACACACCATGATGTCTCTACAACATACCCAGCAATTTCCATGTAATGTAATGTGTATAAAAAAATTGGTTACATTTTAAACAATAGACTGCAAACAAATGTGTTTATTTTTGCAATTGACATGTGGATCATCTGTGAAACGTATTTATTTTCCTCAATGTTAAAAAATGTTTTTGCTTGACTATAATTGTTAGTTATCATCTTTACTGAAGAAGTTTAGCAATAAAATGTAATTCCAAAAACGTAAATTTTTTGCATATGGAATTTCAAAGGTATTTAAAAATTATTTATGTAAATGAATAGAAAAATTGTTACATTTTAAACAAATCTAATCGCATGCAATTTTGAAAATTCCTCAACATCTAAAAAAATTGGTTACATTTAAACAATAGACTGCAAATAATTCCAACAGAACATATACCAATGACGCCCCAGCAGAGGCCAAAGGTCCCCTCTCAACCTATGAGAAAAAAGTGGAACAGGCTTGCCGCCACCTCTTGACCAATCAGAAAAAAGTGGAACATCGTCTCATCCTTTCTTTACTACTACTATCCTGTAAAAATAAGGACTGCATGGGTGGAACTTACATCAACATCACAGCTATCAATTGATGAATGTACTCAAATGGAAAACAACTATTGCATCCCATCACCACTTGTGCACACAGCAGTAATACAACCGGCGTGGCAATCCAAGCACAAAAAGAAACACAGAGTACACATTCCTCTCACAGACAATGTAAACAACTTTGGTGATCTCGTTAATATCTTAAATTCAGATAGATACAAACAAAGCAAATCCAAGCTAATAAAGGAGGATGATACATCACTCCTATACACTGATGGAGACTTAATGTAGTGCAATTTGATACAAGTTACACTTCAATACTATGACATTTCCAAATGGATCAAGATAATAACAATGATGCAAGCCAACTTACGGATCCAGAACAAATGACAGAGGAAATTGTTAACAGTAACATATCCATATTCTTTGATGAAGTTAAAAACCATTCTAATTTACTTAGCTTCTTTCAGTTCTATTATCTGGAAACTAAAATTACTGAAGACAAAACACATGCATCTGACATTGACGCTAAAATGACTATGTTAATCGCCATCAAAGATTTCTGCCTCTATCTGAAGTTCAACAATATATTCACAATAAAACTAAACAACTTACAAAACTAACTCACAATCTTGCAACATATGAGAAATCCGAAATTCTATAACTTTGCTAAAAAGCTGAGCTCTCAATTGGAAGTTCTTGTTATTCCACTAGACACATGGAACATGCTGACCTCTTATCCTGGAATGATCCTCGAGCTATCACCCTGATACAACAAGCGCAAGCACTCATCAAACCAGACAAAATGGAGATCGTGGACTAAAATTGCCCAGCTTATGGCAGAGATGGAAGTGGGGCGGATTTTTGTGAACTGCCCTGCCCCGTCCCACAAAATTTGTGCCCTGCCCCATTTCCACGTATTGACATCTGCCCCAGATAATATATTATATCTCTCCACATTGCCCCGCGTTTTATATTCTACCGCCCCAAATTAGCGTACTAAAAATTCTTCTCAAAAACTACGTACGATATTTTATTGCCCCATATATCTTCTATACCATTTTCCGTCCAATAATGACATTTTTGCAATCAACAATGACATTTTTGTAATCAATAGTGACATTTTTGCAATCAATAGTGACATTTTTGCAATCAATAGTGACAATATATTTTTATCTATATATTGTTTGCATTTGTAAAACTTTGAACCATTGTACAATGTTTACATGTCTTTAATGCATATGTACCCATGAATTACTATTTATGCTACTTTATGCGTAGTAAAAGATTATGCATGTAAACGTTAATTCACGACTTTTGAAGGCTGATTTCAAAATTTTTGTGGGTATCAGGTAATTCACTCATTAGTCATTGTAAGATCAAAAATTTCTTCGATACTTCAAATTTGAATGTAAATAACCTAACTTTCAAATTTGAATAGCCTAATACAGTGTACTATCTTTTGTCAAAAATCCGCCCTAGTTATTACTATGCTGACTTCAGCTAGCGCTCTGATTTCATATCGAGATGGAATACTTCGGGATGCTCTTGAGCAAAGTATGCCTGATTTAACTCGAGCCAAAATTCGTAATCTAAATCGTCGAGTAGACGCTGTTGTTGCTGACTGTGCACAAGGATTGCCTCTTGAAGCTTAGAGCTGCCTACTTTTGATGAATACATCATTCTTTGTTCTAATATGCATTTTATTTTGTTTGTTGAAATGCATATTATTTACATATTATTTACATATTATTTACATAGAATGTATCCTTTAGAATCATTTCTAATTTGATAAAATAACCTATTGAATTCGATCAAATAGAAATTAATAATTACTGGGTATAATAGCAGTACATTGTCGCTCATACCTTTATAAATACAAAAAATGCAAATAAAAAAATAAATACATGCATGTACATGCACACATACATACATTTACATACATACATAAGTGATAAATACATACAAGAACAAATAAATATATCTAAAATATATTGTCACTATTGATTGCAAAAATGTCACTATTGATTACAAAAATGTCACTATTGATTACAAAAATGTCATTATTGGACCGAAAATGGTATAAGCACATTAACTAATATCCATATTCATTCACCTGATCTAATTTGAGAAAAGGTTTGAGAAAGAATCATAAACGCACCTTTTACCCAGAACTGATGAAAACATGCAAAAATGTATGGCAAGGGCCAATTTGGCAAAGTTTAAGGCCTTATGCAATATTGCATATATATGTATTAATATGTACATGTATATACATATATCTCGTGATTGTTACTATGCAGTAATAAATGTGTACTGTGCCTGAGAGATGTTGTTAAACTCATAGTACATGTATTTCGAAGTTGGTATTTTGATATTGAGCCCGAGTTTGTGTAAATTTATATAAATTCTTGTTGCCATTTATAATTGTTTTTTATATATTATTTATCAAATGCCTAGAAAAATGTCTCTTAATATTTTATTTTAGAAAAAAACATTTTCAAATTTATATTCAAATACACTGCATTTAATCCAATTGCGCGGAATACTACCCGCATTGTTCATACCTCAGTGATTATCGCAAACAAATATTTATTATTGCACTTATGATTGCTGCATCATCCTATAATGAATTATTAAACATTTTCAGCTGATTTAATTACCAGACGCTTTTTTCATGCTTCAATGAATATCTCAAAAACTTTTACGTAAGTTTTCAATAACTAATTAATGAACATCTTTTTTAGATCAGACTTGAATAGAACATGTCGCTCAATCTAGTTTTAGCAGCCACTCGTCCTTTGAAGACTATTTAATCGAATTTGCTTCCCAATTCAATCATTCTTCAACTATGTCTAAGTATTCGGCCCCGCGACCTCTTACTTTGCGCACGGGACGCCTCAATGGGTTTGGAATATCTTTGCACACATCAAAAAACAGTCAAAGGTTTTTGTTGCCTCCAGGAGCTCAAAACCTAAATACATTAACACTAAATATCGAGAGAATTTAAATATTCCTCAAAAATTCGAAAATTTCTAAGAAAACTTGTTAATCTATTCAACAATCTCTGCCACAGTAATACGCTTTAATAGAAATTTTCAACATTGCATTATTTTGGAGAAAATTCTTTGTAAATGTGGAAAAACGTTTTGTCTTTTACAACGGATGCTAGGCTGTTTAAGGTTAATTAAAGCCGACGCCGGAAACAAAATGGATGTAGTGGAGGTAGAAGTATAAACACTAACGAAAGAGTTTTTCCAAAGTCAGTCACCATCATTCAAATCAATGAGGACAGGTCAATTATTGAACCATTCGTCATTTCACACAAACCGGTCACATACGTGAAGCAGGAGAAAATCATTATGTAGTACAGTCTGAAGGAAGCAATTTCAAAAAAACTCAAAAAATCCTACAGTGCCAATTTGTTAGAGTTACTAGTTTTTCATTAAATATTTGTCAAAATTTGGTAGTTTTCAAGTATAGAAACTTAAATTATGAAATATTTTTTAAATAAATTTTCAAAGTACACTTAAAAATTGTCATGTTTTATTGGGATTATTTTGTCAAACTAGTAAAAGTGACTGAGTGCGAGTTATATAAGCACAGTTATATCAAGCGATATATATATATATATATATATAT
>CABFPE010000605.1:281192-322005 GCA_900660155.1 Hofstenia miamia | reverse complement strand
TATATATATATATATATATATATATATATATATATATATATATATATATATATATATATATATATATTTATCCAAGGCTTAAACAAGAACCATGAAAATCATCTGATGAAGAGTAATAATCATTTTAGAGAAAAAGGTTAGAGTAGGAATTTTTGGTGTAATGAGATCCGAGTTCTTGTTATTTTTGTAAATAGTGATTTCTTATATAATTTAGATTTATATATTGGAACTAGTTTGTGAACATTTATATATTTTAGAATTCTTTGTAATTATGTATTTTGAAAATTTGTAAATCTTAAGAATTTAATTATGAAATGCCAGCATAAATTGAAAACAGAAAATATATTCCCATCCTTGTTCACCTACTTCATGCATTTTCCTCAAGTTTGTGGAATTGCATAGAGGAGAAGGTTGTTTTTTCGGAATTATTTTTTGTTGCTATATTATCAAGGCTTGCTTAAAATTATGCAATAAAAGAGTCTAGAAGCTTAAAAATTGTTCTAAATTAATGGGTTGACTCCTAGAGGTCAAGGAAGTTCATTGTAAAAATTTATAATTTTCACTGTTTTTGCGAATTTTTCATAATAAATGCATCACTGAGTTTCAACCATTGATGTTTTAAAGGCTTATAAACATAACCTTTCAGATTCACATTTTAAGTCAGCATTATCCTTTTATTTTAGACATACTAGGTACTACTGGACACCAGGTTATCTTGATATCAGTCCATCAAAGTAGTGAGCTTCGAGAGGCTTTCAAATCAAAGTGATCAAATACTTTCAATCATAGAAAAGCTATTACGTAAATAGGTTGTAGATACTTTTGGGCATTTACCTATGTTGTTAATGAGATGAAGAAAACATTTCAAAGCATAAATTTTACAAAATTACTGGATCAAAATTACCTTCAAATTTGGATTTCCTACAAATTTTCTATTACAATTATTTCAAAGAGAAAAAAAGAGAATCTGAAACAATTGTAGCAATTCAAGTTGATTTTTAAACAAGGCGAATAGACAATGTAGGGGTCTAAGAAAGACTTATAATTAGTTTGTATTGAAAAACTTGTGAATAGATATCAAGCTTACAAAAGGATAGAAACAAGTCACATCCAAAAGCTGGATTACATAGACATAGTTTCAAAGAACTATTGAATAATGTATTAGATATAGCACATCTTGAAGACGTGATGATGATTAAAATGGAAGTGGATTGCATGTGCAATATTGTACAATTCAAAAAAAGGGGCAAGGTATAATGGGAGGGGGGCGACTGGGGGCGTTTTGTATCGTAAAAAGGGGATAAATAAAGCCATGGAAGGTTGAAATAGGTTGAAAGTAGTTTCTCAAGACATTAAAAAAATGTCTTCTTATACCTTTCAGAAGTGATGACAATAATGGTACTGTACCTTTTATTTTTTACCCCAACTACTTGGCATGACTCACAACAGTAACAAATGATGACTTCAACTTTATGTGCAGCTTTTGACATATCCAAATTCCGACACAAGCAGGTAAGTTATGCTATATGAAAAAGCACAATCACACCACAAATTATGAAGAAGTTTAGATTTTCTCAATCTAAAAACAGGCTTTTTTCAAAGGACCCCAGTAAGAAGATCCAACTTACAAAAATGCAATTGTGGAAATAGTAAAGATTCTAATTGTTGTAAATGATAATGCCAAGCTCAGATGCTTTTTAATGGCACAGTATAACAGTTTGATTACTCATGAAAAAATGCAGCTGTATCAAATCCGAGCTCTATCTCAGCACAGGAAGGATTTTCCAAAATGTGAGAAATTCCTATTAATTGAAAATTAGCTAAAACTTAATTCAATTAAACATTTGATCAGCGTCCTGAATAATATTTTAATAACTGACTGAAAAATGACCATTTCAGTAGTTAATTAGTTAAATATTGTGAACAATTCCTCGGATTAGCAATTTAATCTCGTGAATTTATAACTAGAGACAGGAGGATGCATGTTTTTACTTACCATATAATATTACTAATATTACTTTCAATTCTAGTTTCTTGCATTTTATATTTAAGCATTTTTGTGTATGTGAATATAACAACACTATTCTTTCTTAATTTTATTGTATAGATCAATGTCAACTGAAAAATCTGAGGTCTCCACAAGTACAATTCGCATGGCTTTCGGTAAAATTTTGAAAAAAATCGTAGAAATATTGCCAATTTTTCCACTATTCAAGGCCTTAACCAAATCACCTGAAACTTTTTGGAAATGTTTTTCTCATGAAACCTCCTATTTTAGCGGAGTGACCCGAAAGTTTTTCAAAAAAACTTTTTTAGTTTTCCTTGTTCAATATTTAATTATAGAAACAACTTCAGCTATAAAATAATTTTTTTTGCTTTACTATCAGTTTTTTGCATATGTGCAAAAATCAAGGATTTACATGGTTTGGGGACACAAGTGCAGGTTGCGGGGAACTCACACCCGTGGGGCAATGGTTGCCGATTGAATAGTTTTTAAAACTTTGCGAGTGCGGGTTTAAAAAATTAGGGCATGGTTCTACGTTTTGTTTTTTACAGGTTGTGATCAATACACTAATATTGAACAGCATCCAGCAATTACGTTGGCTTCAGATGTGACAACACATTGATGCAATATACAATTGATGTATATATAAATATATTATTGCTATTATTGAATAAGTCACCTAGCAGAGTAGATTGCGTGACCTGAGCCAATGCTGATATCAATAAATTGTGCTGTCACGAACATGGTAATAAGGGCTAACATATATGAGTTCCTGCACTACGCCAATGTTTGCCTCCATTCTTGAAGTCGTTGGTCATCTGGTGTTAAAATGACGAAATTGACTTCATGCTGCAATTGTTACACCTATTGCAAATTGAGATGTAGCCTAGTGTTGCTTGCTGCTATGTTTTCACTAAATTAACATGAATGAAAATAGAAGTAATTAAATTTTTCCACTCCATGAATAAATCGAATTTGTACATTTCTTCATTGTTCCCATTAAAATAAAACAATACACAGCACTTGATATACAACACTGGTTATTGGCAGCACAACCTTGCAACTGACAACAGAAGCAAAGATAATTAGGTACACTTATATATACAATACCTTCATGTGAATTTATGCAATATTTCATTCATTTATTATCAATAGAAAAAATAGCTAGAACGTTACTCTCAAAGCAGATAGAGATATTTACAAGCTCTTTTTTGCTTAAAATATTTTTACTATATTTACCAGATCAACAATTAAAGATAGAAAATTTTACTCTGTTTTCAATGCACATCGACC
Organism: Hofstenia miamia; assembly: GCA_900660155.1. Taxonomy (NCBI): domain Eukaryota; kingdom Metazoa; phylum Xenacoelomorpha; order Acoela; family Hofsteniidae; genus Hofstenia; species Hofstenia miamia. The sequence goes on along the minus strand of CABFPE010000605.1, from coordinate 318,707 downwards.
AATGTCTGAAACTCGAGTACACTAAATGTGTTCTTGTTTCTGCCATGATTAAGTGGGATTCTTGAACATATTGAATCAATTTTTGTTTTGTATTTGGAATTTTTTCTCAAAATAGTTCATCAAATATCTACAAACATTTTCCACAAGGTTAATGTCTGGAGAATTTAAAGGGCTTGAATGTTGACATCTTAAAATTTTTATTTGGTTGGAAAAGTTTGGGGAGTCCGCACTGTTCTTCTCCAGAATAGAGAATTCTTCAACCACTTGACAGTACTTCTGAAAATTCATTCTAGCTCGTTCATTGAAATTTTTTAAATAAAACCTGTTTCAAAAATTTGAGTTTCATTTTTTGCAATGAGGTATTTTTCAATCAACAAATTCAAATTCAAATTCAGACATAGCATTCTTTTTAAATGCCTGGTAAGTTTGATGATTGAGATTATAGTTAATAAGTTTATTTTTCATATTGAAATACAATAGACATTTACTCGATTAATGTAGCGAAGTCTTTGTGCTCTTATGTATACATGTTCACGCATGGCTAAATACCTACAATATAATTATAAATTACTTAACAAATCTTTTCAATTTGAAGTTTGAATTAAACATGCGTAAACACAAACAGTAGAACATAATGTGTATTGCATGTAGAATGAAAAAATTGATGGAATTTTATATTTTGCATTCTTCTACCTCTGGATCACGCAAAGACATTTAGTTAACAACTACATTGTAGAAATACATGATAGTGTGCATACTTCACGATTTTCTACTTTATAATATAAAATAATTTGCTATGGGAAAACTCTATGCTATATTTTAGATAAAAGCACCGTTATTTTTTTTGAAAAGTCTGTGGGTGTCGTGTTGCGGATACCATTTTGTTCGCTGGTGGTGTGGTGGTGTGGGTATGGGTTGGATCAGATCTAGCAACGGGTCCCAACCTGTTGACCTCCAATCCTAATTACCCGCAATATCAGTAACCAGTGAACTGTGCCACGAAATTTTATATAATGTATAATAACAGAATGAAAACAAAAACATTGATTGGCCAAACGAAATACATTTTGTTTGGGATTTTCTGTCTGGAGAAATATCAGTGCGAATCAATACTATTAAATAGTATGACGTATTATGGTGTTCGCTTCTTGTCGTGGATTGTGAAAAATATAATGGTAGTGAAAAATGGTAAGTATTGATTTGGTTAACCACTTCAATTTTCAAAAATTTGATTGCAAATTACCATTAAATTATCTAGTGACTCGTAACCTGACTTAAACACAATTGGTGACCCGAAACAAAATTTTGTTGATGTCAAATGATACTGGTTAAATCATCACATCAATACATTTGTACCACTATAAAGCAATTCTAGCTTCCATGCGTACATATGATTTCAGATATTTAAGAAACTGGGTCCACTTATTGTGACATTTAACACTAGTTGCTAATTCTGGTACCAACACTGTGTGTGCATTTATGTGTGATTTTTAATTTTTAACGACACCATCATATCATTATTTGCAGAAAATTTGTGGTTCCTGGCAGTTTACTGCATTAATTTGTCCATACATCATCACCATTCATTATGACTATAGATTATTTAATTTCAATATGATTTTGAACAGAACTGAACCTGAAACAAACTAAATTCATTAATAGAAAAATAATTGAAACAGGCAAGGGTCAAAGGTATTCCAAAATTCTATTAAATATACCTTCGCTTAGCAGTTTCAACCAAACCATTCATTGCATGTGTCATAACTTACTCGGTCTCATGGGATTTACTTGTCTCAGACCCACTAAATATTTCAGGGGATTAGGACTAACACGCAACTGGGACCAAAAATATAGAGTCTGGAACCACGGATTGCAGAATGTTTTTTCTACTTTTAATAAAAATAGAAGTTATGCCGAGGACCAATCGGGCTATCGGACCAGAGAATTTTAATGGTATTGTGATTTAACCAAATCAAATTGGCTAATTTGGATTAAATGCGACTGAATCCCATAAAACTTTGGTCCCGCAGCAGAGCCCTAAACACTACATCTAAGAGTTATGGAAACACCTTAAAATAAATAGAAAAATATGAAAATGTTCCTAAAATAGTTGTGGAAATGGAAGACAAGTCTGAGGTTTTTGAAATGCTTGTCATTTTGAAGTACTTTTAATAATATACCTATATAATAATAATGATAATAAGAGTCAAAGCAAATTTATTACTTAAATGTATATTAAAACTATAAACTAACGCATGTTAAAAATATTTACAAAACTAACTAAATATGCAATATTAATTAAAGGGCAGTTTTAAAAGTAATTTGACTTTGCGTTGAGTTTATTATCTATGCCCAATAATGTTTGACTATTTAATAAAAAATTTTTTTTCTTGAAGTGTTTAAAGTTTTTCTCACATTTTATATCAATACTTAAATCATTCCAGAAGATTGAACATTTAAAAGAAAATGAATCATTAATTATTGATTCTAAAAAGTGTTTTACTTCTTTTATTGATTTTGATGTAATTATTAAGAAAACTTAATGAACTTAATTCATGAATAAATTTGTGAATCATAGATAAAGATTGATAATGAATAAAGTAACTTTTAATTGCGTTATGGATTCATGTTTTTCAATACAATTAAGTGTTCTAAATTCCCAGTTAAACATTTTTGCTAATGATGAACGCTTTTGGGATGTGAGATTTTGAAAAAGAAATGCCCAGTAATTAAATTGACTTAAGACAAATGAATGAATTAGTTCTACATGTGATGATTTTCCTACATGGCACAAATGGTACAAATATTTTAAACCACATGCCATCTTTTTTAAATTGGCGAAGAAGAAATTATCGAATTTTAAGTCATTGTCTATTAACACACCTAGATAGTTTACACATTTACATTGACTAATTTCATTTTCACAAACAAATTTTAATATTTTCAGTAAGCTTTTGTTGTTGTTTCGATGAAAAGATGATAAATTCAGTTTTGTCAGAATTGATTTTTAGCTTATTACGATTGGAATATATTACGAGGTTTTCAATATCTTTTGTCAAATGTTTAGTTGCCTCAAAAGGATTTTTTGCTGTTCGTAATATACAAGTATCATCTGCGTATTGGTAAATAGCTCCATTTGTCAAGGATTTTGAAATATTATTTACGTATAATGATATTTCAATGATAATAATAATAATAATAATATTAACAATGACATTATTAATAATAATAATAATAATATTATTATTATTATTATTATTATTATTATTAATATATTAATATTTATCTTCTCGCGTACTTTTACAAATGAGCATTTAAAATACATTTGAATTTTTAGTGTTCTTCAGTAATAAATTGATTGATGTTTCCCAATAATTAAAACATTCGTACATATCGCAAGATCTAAAATCAATGGCAATGAAATAAAATTGTAGGACCAGCCATCGAACACGATCTTTTATAATATGAAGTTTTGGTTCTTGGAATGCTTTGAAGTTGTAAATCATTAGATCTTTGGTTGTTAAATTCATTATCGACAAAAGAAATTCGATTTCGAATATATCTAGGAGCCAAGTTGTGCACCCTAGAAACGCGACGATTGGTCCAAGTGACATATAAGCCATTCATTTGTTTGCTTCATTATTCAATCAACAAAAACACTAGCATGTACATATACTTCCAATTATATTGATAATCTTATTGAATTCACAGTTAGTAGAAATTTTGTTTCTATTCAATAATTTTCACATGTGAAACATCAGAAGTAAATATATTCTCAAGGAGTGCTCGCTGTTCTAGTGTTAAAACCATAATAGTAATTTTATAGATAATTACAATGTCTTGAAAAAGCGCGCAATCAAAGGCATCAAGTTGATTACATAATTGAGAAATTGGCAACTAGTTGCGAAGCTAAATTAGATATTCACATGTACCATTCAACTTCGAAATTATCACACAATATAATTATTTTAGCAACAAAATTTGTATTGTTTGAGAGGCATCACAGTTTGACTCTGGATTTGGCATAACGACAGATATTCAAATCTAAAGAGCTCCTGTCAAGTGATGAATATAGCAATAGTAGTAATATTATTCTTATTTGTAAAACACGTTCAATTGACAACAAGCACTACCCCATGCATCGAGATAAAATACATCTTTGAAGTCGGTAAGTAAGCCATTTAAATTTATATTCAAGTAACATATTTGCTATTAAATTTTTCCAAATATTAAGAACATTTCGCCCTGCTTTTGATTAGCTTTTGACGTATATTATACAAAATCGGGGTAGTGGGCAATTTACATGTACTGGTAAATTTTAAACGTAAGATTAAAAGTCATTAGACGTATGATAAGTAAAGATACGTTTACAGGATACGTTTTTCTCTTTTGCTTTCCCTTATGTAAGGGAAAAACATAAAGTAGCTGGAGATATGCTTACGACCTCCAAAAATATTGGTACGGAAAAATGATCGTGTAAATACAAATTAAAAATTCTTTATGGATTTTGCATTTTAATAACATGTCTGATTGAAAAAAAGCAATTTGAACTTAGAATAGACAAATGGCATTGCTCATTGTAACTACCCCATTCAACAAAACAGTTGTAAGCAGCATTACATAATAAAATTGTAAACACGAGAAAGTATCAGAACAATTTGCCGACTATATACGCAACTGATTTTAGTTAATCTTATATTTGCTTCGTAAATAAGGTTTAATTCATAAGGAATAACCTATCTTGTAAACGGAACTGAAAAGGGAGGATACATTCTTAAAATTTTGCAATGATAATGTGATTTATAACAAATATTTTTAACATACAGGTTTTCATATTAAAGCATGATTTGTTTATTTATTCTGTGGATGGTTGAATGACAAGCAGTATCATTAATGATTCTTTATAGAACAATGAACTTAAGGAGCACTACAAGAAAATAATAGTCTACTTATTAATACAAAATATCCATATTTATGTACAATTAATTAGAATCCAAATGTTCAAAATGGAATATTGCACCAGAAGTAATTGAAGTTAAATATCGAGCTAAATACACGCAGAAGTTCTACAATGATTATGTGAAAGGCAACAGTGTTTATTTCTGGATTCACCCCATTTGGAAAGATAACTCATCAAATCAACAGATGCATTTCTGTCCACCATTTGATGTCAACAACAATACCTTAGATTATAATAGAGATTACGATCTATTTAAGGCCTACGCTCCTGAATGCATAACTCATACAGGAACATTTAAGCCAAGAACTCGATTTCTTGACATCTTTCTTAAAGTTAATATTTCTAAAGTGTATTATGATGTGGTGAAATTTCAACTTCGAATGTCACAAATGATGTGCAACACAACCCGGAATAGAAGATTAATATTTGCGTCAATTGATAATGTAGAAGGTGTTGAAATACCCCCTTGCGATGGTAAGGTTTTGATTTAATGAAACAACTAATAAAAAATAATATATATTATGCAGATGCAAGTGACATGTGCAAAAAGTCAAAATGTATTTCATCTGCTTATAGCCATTATCAGATTTCAATTTTTTTCTTAAGGGTGGTGTACGGAAGGGGAAGAAAGTGGTAGAATATCACTCAGGTTTACAAAAATTTGGTTAAATAAAAAATATTTCCATTTTTATGATATATCTTTTAAATAATTTGAAATTTTTTCTGGGGCTTTATCATAACAAATACCAACTTATAAAAAAAATTGAAATTCCATGGTGTAATTAAGAAATAATTCTATTATTGTATATAATATATGGATTTTATCTCACTTTCTTTATAAATAATTTTTGTTACACAATTGCCATCTAGCAGCCAAGTAAGTAAATATAATGCTTTAATAGAAGATCAAATTTACATTTTTATAAAAAACCAAATTAGTCACGATTCTGAAGTTCATGATTCCATCTAGTATTCCAGAGGTTATTATTATGTGCACCAGAGTTTTAAATGAGCAGAGAAAATTTTTAGCATTCTGACCCTAGCCGATCTAACCACCATAAAATTATCATACTGACCCAACTCAACAAAGTCCTAAAATAAAAGATGTAAACAATAAATTTTCACTAAATCCTCAATTTTCAACATCTAATTATAACCTATTTATTAGTTTTGTAATGGCCAAGCCTCAAAACTATTCTTAAGTTCATTTTCGCATGGGAGGATAGTCTAATAACAAATATATTTCTTGCCATTGGAGGATATTTCAAATGAAAAATATACTCTATGCATTTTCAATTATTGATTGCAAATCCCTTCCTATTGCCTTATACAGAGATGTAGTTGGGTGGGGCCCATGGGAGCGCGGCCCCCATTGTTAAATTGTTGATGCTAAGGGTGGGGGGCCTATGGGGGCTCATCTTATTTTAAAATTCAGACTTTTTGTTTCATTTTCTAGCAATCCACTACCCACCCAGGAACTGATCTATCAAGTGTTCAAGAAAACACACCACAAACTGGAACTCGTAATTTACGATGTTAACAATTCAATCAATGTAACGCTTCACCTGAAATCACTGTGATAAGATTTACACGGTTTACCTCCAATAAAAAATTAAGATAAGTCCAAAGAATTTCTAAGGATCATGATGCCGAGTTAAGAAAAGTTGGTTCGGCAATCGACAATTGGTGAATGGCCACTAGTAATAATGAGGAAAGACTATTTGACCCTTTTCACTCATTTTTGTAGTAATACAGTCAATGCTGGAGAGGAAACAAGAAGGCATGTACAGTACACCCTCCTTAATAAATCTTCGTTAGAACCACGCTATTTTGGATTTATTAACACTAGAAGAGTGATTACTCCTTGAGAATAAATTAACATCTGTTTCAAATGCGCTCCCATTGTTAACAAATTAGGACTACACCACTGCCCTTATATCACTCAAATATAAATCAACATCATTTGGATTGCACAGCTTACAGTCAAATTTCAATATTACTTAAATTTCTAAAGTATACGTTTTCTGCTTAAATATGTATGATGCATAAATTTTATTATTCAATCCTTACGGATCAATCTCAATATTTTGCAATTCAATTCCAATTTAAATCTTTAATAATGTAATGTATTTTTTAAACTATAGGAAATTTACATTCTTTCTAGTTTAAAAAACATGGTTCTAAATTTATAACAAGTATATATATATATATATATATATATATATGTATGTAGTGAATGTATGTATGTATTGCACGATTAGATAATAATCTATAAACAATTCCAAGTGTGATCTTAACTAAATTTAGCTCTGATTAAAAATTTATAATATACTATTTGTCATCGCCAGTTGAATGCTATTTGCATAAGCGGTAATTTTTGTCATCAATAATCTATGCGCTGATGTTTGCAAGTAAAACATTATTCATTATCATTTTTCTTAGATCTCTTAAACATAAAAAAGATTTCTGTAAGACTTTCTTGAAATTTTTAGTTTGTAAGCAATTATAAAGTATAGAATAAATGAAAATAATTTATTTATGAATATTTGAGGAAATCGACCTTAACATTATAAAATCTAAGATTGTGCAGAATAGATTTTTGAACATTGAAAAATACCGTTTCAAAATTGCACTTAGTTTTGAAATTATGAATTTATACTACATATTGTTATCATTTAATTTAGAAATTCTCTCAATTTTCAATTAAATACTTGCATAAAATGCCTAATAGGCTTTCGAACTTTACTTTCAGCACTCTTTTGGGATGATGTTAGCTTAAACTGCAATGTTTGAACTATTTAACAATATAAAAGCTTGATTTATTACATGTAAAACATTGCTCTGCTGTCAAAAATCTAATTAAAAAACATTAGTGTTTGCACCAGTGAACTGGCATTGGGCTATTAATTGACAATTATGGATTTGAATCGCTTACAAATGGATCGCTGTCAGATATACACCACTCGCATCTGCATTTCCCAACGGTCATCTGGCATTAATGGCAATTATAACAGCCCATTGTCAGACCACTATAATGGTTTATTAGTTGCAATGATATCGAGGAAATATCTTGGAAAACTAACTAATCAATGGAAAATTGTTTTAAAATGAAAATTTAGTAGAATATTTGAAAATGACTTGTAAGATTACGGATAAACTTTATGTAAGATTTTGATATTTCTGTGATTTTAGCAACGAGGAAAAAAGGATATTTTCGATGAAGGGTCGATGGGTGGTTATGTAAATTTTCACTTTCAAGGGTTTACCAAGCAATTTTGAGGATTTTACAATGAATAAAGTGCTGCATTTAAAAGTTAAAATTCCATATATTTGAATGAGCGTAAATCTATTTTCTGTATTTTCAATGCACATCCAATAATTGACTTTGAAAAAAAGAAAAATATGATTTTTTAATATTAATTACTTAATTATATTGTAGTTTTACTAGTATTAAAAAAAGAAAATGTTTCCAATGAGCACAAATATGAGTGCAATAACTAATTCTTTGAGGTGGTTATTAAAACGAATTATTGCATCTGATTTTGACCTCTGTCGACATGCTGTAATAACTTCATTTTTGTTTATTTTGCTGCAAATCATCAGGTACTAAATGCAGTATACCTTAGGAAACATGAATTTCTAGTTCTGCTACAAAAAATATGACATTTATAGCTAAACATGTCAATTATATCTATATATATATTTATATATATATATATATATATAATATAAAATTGAATAGTTTTTCTTGTACAATATTCCTTTCAGAATTTTTCCAGTGCTTGAGTAGTTGATATTCTATCTTAAAATGGATTATTAGGAAATTATGGCTATTTTGTCTTAAAACATAGTATAGTTCAGATATCTGTAATGGAACGCGTCATTTTGGTCCTGTCCAGACTTGCCACACATTTACGGGTCTAACCCAACATGAAGCTTAGGGTCTGCATACGCATCAAATTTCAAGGGATTTATTTGGGTTAAATGGTTAAATATGACTGCGAAATTAGACAAGCTCATAGGAGAATTACAATTTCAATTATGGTTTTAAGAAATGTACTAAGAATTTGAAAATTGAAAAAGGTTTTGCAGCATAAACAGTTAGTTAAATCTTCTTAATTGTTATTTTAGAGTAAAGTAAATTTTGATAATTTTATATAAAATGTTACTGCTATATTTATAAAGTCAAAGCCGGCCTATCCAATGGCCTGATCCGAGCCATTTACAACGTTGGGATACATGTAGCTATTAAGCATATCATACATTTTTCAGTTGAAGCAAAATTCACGAAATTACTAAAATTCTGATATCATTTACATATAAAACAAACTCACTTTATTTTAGAGAAAGATCCAAAGCCTAATCCAACTACAGATACTAACACAGGTGTGTTTAGACATATATTAAATGTATATCCACTGAATACTTTATATTTTATAATGTGCTTGAGAAATATTTCTTCAGTATTTCATAAGTTGATATTTTATCTCAAAAGTAGTTTATATAGACATTTTTGCTATTTTGTCTTAAAAAATAATATAGCATATTATACACACTTATATTGAACCTGAATAAATTAAAATCCTGATATCTTTTAAATTCAGTACTTAAATCTACTCTTAATTAAAATCATTAAAATATCAAATAATTGTGTTTGTTGATCTCAAATAAATGCTTAAAGAAAAGCAGCACATCAATACGCATTGCTTCTTTATACAGACCTTGATACGACATAGAAATGCTGGCCCACATAGCGTAATTGTTAAAAATATTTTTTTACCATGTTTTCAGATTAAGAAAGCACTCAGAATGGATTTTCGTATGCCATCACGCTACAGAATGTGCCGTTGCCAAGAATGTATCTTTAAATGCTTCTCCAATTCTAACTATGTTATATCTATCAAACCTAACACTACTACTACTAGTATCCTGAAGTATGTTCCCTCCCATAACCATTTTCCAAATATGACAACTGCAATTCACTCCTATCCTGGTCCCAATGCAAGGAGAATCACTGGAAAAATCTCTTTCTATCTTAAAAATCACATCAACTCAATCATAATCAAGGCAAGACGAAATACTTTAGTATTTTTTAATCAAAAATGCTTCTTCCAAATCAAAGCTAAGGCTATCTGAAGTTCGTCGTTAATTTATACCTTACTTTAACCTAAAACTAAAGGCATTTCAATTGACATTAACATTGATTTAGAAAAGATCTCTCATGTTCAACGCAGCTAGCCAAAGCAATAAATGATATAATGACTAAGGGGTCAAATCATACACTCTTTGATTATGGGGCTTTGCTAAGGCACTTAATAAGGTGCCCCACTCCATTTTAATTAGTAAATTGGCCAAATCAAAGATTAACAACGACTAGCTTAATGGGATAAAAGATTATTTTCTATCAAATGTTAATATTGAGGGTTGCAATATTTGCCTCTTAAAATAAATTCAAGAATTCGCCAAGATTCTGTTTTGAGACCTACACTATTCTTGCTGTTCATAAATGAAATATCTAATTCTCTCAAATACTGTACAATAAAACTTTTTACACCTGATGCAATTGCCTAAATGGAGACTAATAGTGAAATAGAAAAACGCCAACTTCAAGAGGATATAGATTAATTGAGAGAGTGGGCGATACGAGCCGAATGTCAATTAGTGAAGATAAATGTCACTTAACATCCTTTTATGTCAAAATAATGCAGCTAATTATAATGTTAATTATACTTTTAGCAAATTATTTAAAAATTTGCAAGGTATTCAAATAAATGCGTGTTTGATGTGTGAAAATATTTTTTCGAAACAATTATTTGTTTTCGTAATGGTTATAAAACTCGAGACACAATCTTGTCAACATCACCACAAATAAATTTTAACTTAGCCTCTAGCAAATGTAGAAGCATTTCCCTGCTTGATTTGATTAAAGCTTTTACTTTAGTGAATTTTTTTATAATGAAAACAAATTAATGTACTATTATTTTAAAATTAAAGGTATTAGTGTTATAATGAATTTTCTATATAATCGACAGCAACAAGATGTACTTAATGGAAAAAATCAAAATATATTGTAACTGATCGTGGTGTTCTTTAAAACATAGTTCTTAGTCCCATCCTCTGTGCAATCTGCGTGAATGGCACAACTCAACAAGCAATAAACAGTAAAAATTTTAAATATGAAATTATTTTAACATATGTACAGAAAACAAAATAGCTGAGGTTAGTTACTGCTCCCTAAGGGGCTTAAGATCGCTTTTCAATAAAAAAATAATATTTTCATGTTCTTCAAGCACAGGAATATTTTGAATTACAAATGTTCACTAAATTTTTTAAGAATAGTATAGATATTAAAATTCTTGATAGGCTTAGAGAAAATTGTTTGAAAATGATTTGCGTCCTTAAATATTCACTTACCTGCTTAGGAATATATGTAAATATGTAAATAAATATAAATATAAATGTATATATATATATATATATATATATATATATATAAATACCCATATATATATTAAATTTTGCTATGTAATCCAAAGGATCCCCATAGTGATAAAGTCAATCAAGTTAGTGTAATAGTAGGGGATGAGAATCTGACACACAAATGTGTTCACTTCATAACAAATCAAAGTAAGATGAATGGCCTTCTTGTGCTTTAGAAAAAATATAAGTTAGAAACGGAAGAGACAAATTGTGAATACGCAAAACTTTATGAGTCATATAAAATAAGAAAGTAAATATGTGAAGCATTTTAACATTCGTAAAAGCAAGGAAGCTGGACATAGTTTTTGTAGATAAAAAGTAAGTAGTGAGAATAGCAATTTACATAGCAGCATAAAAGAAGAGGAATGCAAAATACAAGGAAACTTCAGAAAAACAGGAATAGAAAGCTGGCAGAAAAAATATAGGTTTTGAAAATTGAAAAAGGTTGAACTGTCTCTATTAGAATTTGGAGTTCCAAAGGCAATTAGGATTTATAATAAGAGTTATTCTGATAAACTAGGACTAACTAGTTAAGCAGAAGTGATACTGAGGAAGGAAGCAATGTGACCACTCTTCACCATCTTGAATGTTAATTGGCTTTCAGCCAAACAAAATTCAATGAGTGGGATGAAAATCGATAATTGTAAGAGTAGGTAACAAAACTGTTTGGTAGGATTTTTTAAAAACATTAGCACAAGCAATGGCTTCATAATTTTTTTAGGTTTTAAGCATTGATTCTAAATACTATAAACTCTTAGTTTTCTAAAAAATAGTTACAAAAACTAGTTAAATCAATTGACATATTCTATATATTGAATGTATTGAATCATCTAAAAGAGCTTGAGAAATTTTATAGATGTTTCTACCAAGAAAAATACACCAGTATATAAGAATCTCACAGACACATGATTGCTACTTAGCTATTTCAAATGCTGTATATACTTGTAGCTCATATGCATATAAGAATGTTAACCGAATGATTAGAAAATTAGAGATCGTATTAAAGAATAATCAATAAAAAATATTTTTACAGATCGACATGCTAAGAAATCAATAAAAAAATTCTAAATAATAACAAAAAATCAAAAGATATTTAAAACTAGTTATAAACATTTACAATCAAATTAGAGGATTAAATACTGAGGCCATGCCAATGAAAATAAGCCAAATAGAAAAAGTTAGATTTGCACATAGCACTGAGAAACTGAGAACTAGATGCATTTTAAAAACGACAACCGAGAATACCAATGAATTAATTATCCTTTACAATATGAAATGCAGCTGTAATGAAGATTATATTGGTTTTTTAAAGTAGGCAACTTACTAAAAGAATTATAGAGTATTTCTGATAATCTAAAGAAAATGAAGACAAAATTTCAAATCTGGATGTTATGCACAACATCAAGAAGTCTCTTTATGTATCCTTAAGGAAAATCTTAAAAATTAATATAATTCTTATTGTGAAAGATAGGTTCCATATTTTGCAAAGCATCTTATAAATGCAGATTTATTAACCTGAAGTTTATTTATGTAAGGTTATCTACATGTAAGTTAATAAATATTACAATGATGTTAAATTATCTATTAATTATACTGCCCTTAAACTCATGGTTAACTATATAGGTATTTACTATAACACTAATATATATATTCAATATTTTAGCTGAATGGATACCGGTGTTGGAACACATAATTATAATTCCGATAATTTTTGGTAAGTTACTTAATGTTATTTGGGTTATTAGGGTTGGATATATACAGCTTAGCAAATATCATTGATATTGAAAGTACCAACACATATTATATTCTTGAAAATAATAATCATATTTGGTTTTATTTTTGCATCTATGAATATGCATTCTTAAAGTTTATTGTTTTCATGGCTGTATTAGGATCGAGTATATTTAGAATAAAATTCGTATTCTTCTTTAGAATTACATTCAAAAGCAAGCTTTGTTTTGTTTGGTACTTGTGGCCATCTGCAAATCACTAGCATAGAACATGGATTCCAAAACTAAGGGTTAACTTTGTTTTAGAAATATTTTGGTAATAAGCACTCGCGAATAGTAACTAATCTCTAAATATTATTTTATCGCAAAGATCAAAAAATAAAAAACATGTTTTTTGTTAAGTATTTTGAACATGAACGTAAGCACTTCTAAATTTATATTATAATGGTTTCATTTTAGCTCTAAAAGTAACTAAAACTAGTTATAAATATAATTCCTCAATATACCATAGACACATTCCGTAGGAAAAACCGCCTAAGTTGTCAAAAATATTTATAAATACAAATCTAAAACCAATATTTTGTTCAAAGACTTTTAGCTTCAATTCTTCTAGACAAACACTCATACAGGTTACAAATTTTTTTAATGTTATGTAAAGTGATGCCAAACATTATTAAAAACCGCATATATGTTGCATTAAATTCTGTTGCAAAACTATTTCGCTGTGAGACAGATACTTACCATTTTCCAGATCTTTCAACAATGTTTAAATTTAGAGCACTGGTGGGTCAGTCTAAAAGGTCGTATTCCGTTCACCCTAAAATACATTGTAAGAACTTTTGCACGATGGCATGGCATCCTGAAAAATGATGTTGCCATCAGCAAAATGATCATGAGTTGCGGGCAAGCATGCGTAATATTGTATTGCATAAATGCAATATTTTAATATTTCTTCCTTAAATATTATTGTCAAATACGTATTTTGTAAAAAAAAATAATTGTTTCTACTAAATGAAATGAAATCTAAGACAATTTTCATGAAAATTTAAGTGTAAAAATTGTTGCAAATTCATGTCAATATCAAAAACAAATTAAGCAAGTGCATGTATTCAATGAACAACGTAAATTACTTTAATATAACCATGTAAAATATAATGGTCAACAGGCCAATGCAGTCGAAATTTTTTGAAATAAGTCTAGCAACTGTTTTAACGCCCCGGTATTTTTTGTTGGTGTGTAAGAACAGCTGACTTTCAAGGCTATAGGACTTATCTTTCGTTGGTTGACTGTATAGATGCATCTCGCAGCAGTGAATAGTCTCTCCACCCAATTCGAAGTAGGAGAAAACCATTTTAACTGGGGGATATGTATTATTTTGTTGAAGTTGTCTAGAAAAGAGGGACTTCCACTCGCGTATCCCAAATTTGAATTCTACGAATAAATTGACAATATATCCAAATAAAGTTGATCTAGGGTTTCTTCCAAGGCTCACATTGATGGTCTTCTCTGCAATGTATAACTTTCCAACAATTTTATAGGTTATGAATACCAGATCATTAAGTTAGGACTGTGCTTGACAACTGATATATGCAACTCGGTTTGTAACTCATGTTATTACTGCGCCAAACTTGGGTCGCCATCATTCGTAACACCAAAGAATTTGCTTTCATCTGAAGAAATGCATTTTTTCCAAGCTGTTATTATTCTGTATTTATATCATTTGCATCAAATGATTAATTGTTATTGTGTTAGGAATGGATTTCGTGAAGCGCTCAAATTTCTAAATACCATAGAATTTAACGCTCTTCTAATCATCTACCAACTGACTGTTTTAGAAAAAGATTTATGTAGTTGTTTGAATACCTATTAAAACATAATCCATTCGTTTTTACTAACATCAAGCTTAACATTTTTTCTGTTTTGCTCTGAAAGTAGCACTGGTTCACCAGATCTTTTTCTCTTTCAAAAGGACCATCTTCCCGGACTCTCTTTGACAATCTCGAAATTTTGTTTGTGAATACCCAATTCTTCAAGCGATATCCTTCATCATGTCACAATTGCACGTTAGACTGCTACATAACAGTTTTTTTGAAGAATTGTGTACCGCAAAACCCACTAGTAACTAGCGCATCTTGATCTTAACAGTTATAGAACTTGATAAATTATCGGGTTTGTTCGGAATATAGATTTTCCAGAAAAATCAATTCACAAATTACATTACACATAGAATAATTTTTGCACAAATGTATATCTATGACTAGTAGTATGAATAAGTTATTTCTAAAAAGGAGATGTTAACTCATCAAAAATTGTATAATTTTTTGCTCCGGATTGTATTAATCAATTTAATGCAATATAATTACAAGATTTTTTTGCCCACGAATAATATTCTGACGAACACTGTAATATTTTTCCAAAGAACTTCACATTTAAGAATGTTGCTAGAGTTCTTTAGCAATAAAATGAGCCCTTAATAAAAGCTTAGCATGTTAATATCTGCATATGAGCCTTAGGACCGTATCAGGGTTAAGTAATCGACAGAAATTGAGAGCCACAGCCAAGTAGACTTAGAATTTTTTCATTTAGAAATTGACTCGATGCCTATTAAAAATGAAAAAAATAGAAATTTTTGAAAAGATACAACCGTTAAGACAGGAATGTGGTTGTCTAGCTTAATCTTACTGAGAAAAATACTAAATCCATATGTATATTGAGAGAGCAGGATAGATCTACATCTTGGGTATTATTAACTGCAGTAATTCCAAGCAATTCTGAAAACTGAAAAATTATCTAAATTTTTGATAAAATTTATGTAGGACATTACTTGTAAATGGGTATTGGGATTGAATTTCGCATTAGATATTCACAGTTAATAACTTAAGCATTATAACTTAAGAACAAGTATGTTATTTAGTAGAATGGAATTAACTTGTCTAGGTATTAGAAACTAAGTAATTCGTTAATATTGATGAAATTCAATTTGCATAGAATGGAAAAATGGAATTTTCGGGCGTTAGCAGTTAAGGTATCAACAGAAGTGCTTTTTTATTCAGTTCTTAGTACCTATTTACACTAAGAAATGGCTACTCTTATTGAATTAACAATGAGAGATCAATTTTAGAAATAATCTAAACAAAATTTTATTTAATCTATTATTATTATTATTATTATTATTATTATTGTGTCTATGCCTGAGCTGACAGCTCATGCGTGGATGATTTTTTAAAATTAGGGTTTGTATCTCTCTTTTGTTAATATTTAAATAATAAAACATAACTTAAAATTGCTTAGAAACTAAATTTTCAATCTAGAAAAAGTTGAATATAAAATTTTACTTTAGAAAAATTCGAAAATTATCTATGATTGTAAATCATGTAAAAATGTATCCATTTTTCATCAAAAAAAGTTCAAATTTAGAAATATGGTACAGAGACATACGTTAGAATAATATAATTCAAACAACCTTAATATAAAAGATGGCGAAAATTTGGACGAAACCAAATTTATTAAGAAATCATGAAACTACCAGCCAGTATGCATCGTTCATATTTATCAAGCTAAGATTCTTTGAAATTTTCTCATTCTATGTGTGGCATCTTTATCATTTAGCATAATTTCGAATTTCACTAATAAATATTTGAATGAGTATGTATTGTGAAACTTACTCATAAGCATAAATTGTAAATAAATTTTTCAACATTCATCCTTTCATATTTCTGTATTATTGCAATTTATCTCCAAAGATTTTTATTGACTTACTGTAAGTTTCATCTATCTATTATTTAGCATTATTAACATACTAGAATATAAGAAATATTTTAAATAAACTATAATTAATGAGAAATTGTTGACCTTAAGTTTACATATTGTAAAAAATTTCATCAGGACGTAATTTCAAAAAAATCTTAGTATGTTTACACAAAATATACAAATTTGATTATTTTTGATATGTTAAGCAGATATGTTTGTGAAATTGCTACATTTTACATATTATTACAGATCAGAAATAGATATAATTTTTTAGTTATATTTTTCGTGTTACTGGTGATTTTGAAAAAAGAAAATTTATTCCACTGCTGTAGCAAAAATTCTGATTCTCATTACAAAATTCCAAATCAGCGTCCAGTAGATTCAAAGGAAAAGGAAACAACTGTAAAGCATGTGGAAAATCACTTGAATAAAGGATTTGATGATATTGAGGTGAATATGCATGAGCAACGACAAGATGGTAGTTCTAATTCTGCTGGCAAAGACATGAATAATAGCAAAGAATCTAAAAACATCGAACATGTCGACCATGATTCAGATTGTGAAGATGCTATTTGTAAATTTTGAAAGCAATTATACCACTAAACTGTGAAAATTTTTTGTAAGTAAGAATCACTTGTTGGTTGAATTTTCTGATTGATGTAGTTTTGCTGACTATTAAACCGTTATGTAAATATTTTGTTCTTACTAGAAGAGTACAACTATAATATTATTCAAATTAAAGAATAAAAATTTTAAAATTTAACACTAGAAGTACCATTACTTCTTGGGATTCATTTTAAAGGTAGCATTTCAATTAAAAAATTATGTAAAAGAATGAAAAAAAACTTTACTTTATGGAAATTCAAATAGATTATCGATATTTTTGGAGGTGTATATACCTGCTGTTGTGTTTAATGAATGCATACGCAAGCAAACAAAATTTTAATTTGAGTCACTTTTGATACATCTGGTACTTCTAGTGTTAATCTATTGGCATATTGGAGAATATATAATTTTCTAGTGCTCTACACTAAAGATCTTCCGCCCAATAATAACATGAGAAAAAGTCTTCACCCAATAAACGAAATTTTACTATCAGAAAACTAAAATTCGAAAAGATATTTAAAAAAAAATTTCTAAATTTACACAATTGAGAAGTGAAATAGCTTGCCATTATATATAAGAAAGCTCGATAATCAGGATTTACATTTGTTCTCATTTTACCCCAAAATTAAGGATGTGTATAAGAGACAGGATATACATTGTATAATTGTCTTAAATTGACAATCTTGTAAATATATTGTAAATATCAAATTTCTGTAAACATTAACTTTTCTTTTCTGCATTGTACCTTTTTGACACTGTTTTGCATACGTTCCTTTATTAATCTATTCTATTAACAAGGTCAAATGTATTGTTTTTAGCCTAGCAAATGAACTGATATTTAATGATGTTCCTTAGTTTTAAACTAATATTTTGCTTAGTCTACAATTTATTTGGCATACCAACAAATCTTATTCGCTTAACTTAAAATAATTCAGAAAGATGTTCTAAATGCATAATCACTAAGCACAGCTGTAATGAAAGACGATTAAAACTGGGGTTATTTTCAATAACATTAATGTTACAAGAGAATGACAGTTTAAGCACATGATGTGATGTCCAGCATACTTATTTTATTTCATTGTATATCTCTGTAGGCTTTGGTCAGCCTCCGAATTCCTGCTTGCCGCTAGAAAAATTAATAAGAATTCAACATCAAATTATTTCCTCAAAAGCATTTTTTGCTTAGTGAACTATATTCCTAGTTTTAATTGATGTTCCCACAAAGGTGCAACCCCTAATTAGAAAATTCTTTCGGAATGAATTTGCATCAAAGTACAATTCTTACAGCCCTTGTAGGCTAAGCGTTATATGCGTAATTTCTACATTTGAAGTCTTTTATTAATATTATTATTATTATTTTTATTATTATTAGAGCTAAAGAAAGTATATTTCAGAAATGTTTACAAACGTGTGCGTCAAACTTAATTGGCCTGTAAACAACTAACATCAAGTTTGAAGGTCAGTGAGGCGATACACGATCCAATTTGTGTGTCAAACTTGCAGATATAACCTGATTATAATTTAATACTTTCGGTAAAAAATTTATTATATTCTCCTATGTACAACAAACGAAGAAAGCCTTCGAATTTCAAAAAAAAGGATTTTATCAACAGCAAATGCAAATCAAATAGACAATGAATGCTATAGAATTTATAGGCAACATGTTGAAATATTTTAAAATATAACTGGCATTTTACATTCTACTATTTTTTCAATTTCAATGAACAGATTTTATTAGAAATTTTTAATAGAATGTTGGTCTAGCAAACCGAAAATTTAAAAAAAATTTTAAGCAACATTATAAAAATCGGCTGAATTAACACGCTTAGGCCTAAGTTTTCGGGTCATTTCCATATCTGTGTTATACCATAGCTATAAATACGCAGGTTTTTGTACTTACATTACTACAAGATCTATATACATAATTATTTCAAAATGAATATTCATTTACTTAATTCTTCTAAATTAGGGTGATGCATAATTCTACAGTAATGGTAAAAGATATTCGGCCCAAATTTGACAACTCTTAGCTGTGCTGCATTAGGTAACTCTATTATTAAATTTTCTATTGCAAAAAATCAGAAATACAAAGAAGTCAGTTCTAATTTTTAAAAGGTTTGTGAATTTACATGATCAGAGATATTTTCACCATGATAGTATTATATCAAAACAGCACATTTTTGCCACAAAGTTTTTTCACCACAGCTCACACACTTGGCGACATTCAAGGCCCTACCATTATTTAACAGCAAAACTGTTTGTTATGTAATCTGTAAAAATTTGTGATGTTCATATCTAAAGTTATTTCCTTTATTTCCTGTATTAGCATCTCAAAAAATTTGAATCATTTTAATTGCACACTACTAAGTGCAGGAAAACTAAATTGATTTGCTTTAAAATAAGTGTTGTGCGATAATTCAAATTTCAAATTCATTACATGCTTTACAGCAAAGTGAAATAGCGCGATTTAAACAAGAAGGCTTAGTCAGCCATAAATCGTCATAGATGGCTTTATAGAGTAATAGGTTTTAGTTTAAAACGTGTTTGAAATAGACACTTTCAATTTTTCTATTGAAAAATCAACGTTGGGAATAAAATTTTTCAAAATCTTGCAAGTTCTTTAAGAGATCAACAACATAATATGCAATTGTGAAATGTAAGACAACGTCTTCCTGATAGGGATTGATCGTAGATGCTTTTCTAGATGATAAAAAAACGTCTGAATTTATTATTTCATTGTCTCACTAATGTATTCAAATTTCATACGTGCAAAATTGAAGATAATATTTCTCAGATTATTGAATGAACCTAATTTCTTCCTATGTGCTATAACTAGTTGAAACATTTATAAATGTATTATGAAAATCGATTTTAGACAATTCCAGTGACATAAGCTACAGAAGTAAACAAAGCAATAAATGTATGCAATTTTTATACATAATTAAATCTAGAAATAAAACTATTTATATTTACGACTCTATATCCATGCGCATGTTCCTATTGAGCTTTTCACAAGCAAAGGAACTATTTATAAATGCAACCATGTTCTCTGTCAACATTTGTATAATGCAGAGTGTGCTTTATCAGCGACTCCGAGATAAACAACATGTTATTTATCTCAAGTAGCGTTCAGACATACAACTTTGTTCACAACTTTTTTTAAATTAAAATATTCACAACAAAGTTTTATCGTGTTCAGACCTACAACTTTGTTCACAACTTTTTCAATTATAATCTACAAAACCAATATATTCAAATTTTTAATTAAGGCAGATTAAGTAGATTTGGGTATTTACGAAAACGACAGCAACTATGTATATATATATATATATATATATATATATATGCACCTCTAATGGTTGGTAGTTTGTTTTCAGGATTTAATTTATCTTCGATATTATCAAAAGTAATTATTGTGCTTTTTTATTGACGTATATCTAAGGCCGCGCGCAAATGATACAACTTTTGTTGCGAAACCAATTAAGATAAGAAACCCCATTGGAGGAATTCAAATTATTTCAAAATTATTCTATCACATTGCACGCTATAATTATTTAGCAACAAAAGTTGTATCGTTTACACGCGCTTCTCCAATTGTGATTGGCTTCCTTCTTTGTATGTAATCAATAAGAGCGGAGCAGGAGTAAACCCGGATTAATAAAATCTATAAAAAACTATTTTGATCAACAATTGATGCCGTATTGGCTACTATGCCAAATTTAGCCGCTCTGCATCTTGTGTAAACGGGGGTATTACCTGCGCAATAGTGAGAGAAAGTGTGGCACACTTGTTTGAAAGGGGTAATACACTGTCAAACTTAATTACCTGGCACACTTGTTTGACAAGAAAAATCAAAAGTGACTAGATTGCTAAAATCAGGTTGGGTGACAAGTTTGAAGGGGTGATACATGTTCAAACTTATCGTGGATTTGTGTGCCAAGCAATTATGTAATTAATTTTGACACACAAGTTTGACAATGTATCACCCTTTTAACACATGACAAAAGTAATAAAAGCTGTTTACATGTGCATTAATTAAAGGACATTGAATTTATTATCTATGCCAAATAATTTTTGTTTATTTAATAAATTTGGTTGATTATTTTCTTGAAATGTTTATAATTTTTCTGACATTTAACACTAGAAGCACCAAACCCATCAAATGACGATTTTGAAATTTTAAATTATAATATTTTTTTTGTAGAAATGGTTTTTCCTCGGTAATCATTTACTATTTTCTTATAATTGCAAAGCACAAGTGGACCAATTTTTCTTCTGATAATACCGCATAGAAAAAAGTAGTGTGTTGATATACCTTTAAGTGGTATATTTGTAGTAATTTACAAAACATAATATAGAAATCGTCAATTAACGAGTATTGGCGCTCTTAGGTACATGTATATTAAAAATCTGGTGCTTCTAATGTTAATGTCAATACTTAGTTCATTCCAATCAAACAACATCTGAAAGGAAATGCATCTTGACCATTATTGATACTAAAACTATTTTAATATAATTATTAAGGAAACTTGATGAACTTCATGCATTCTTCAACTTCCACGATCTTTCTATTTCCTCTGCCAACTCTCTGTACTTTTCTATTTTATCTTTTTCCTTGCTTCTCTATATTCTTATTCTTTGGTACTGCTACATCTATCGCAGTTCCCATTATTTCCCCTTTATCTACAACTACTATGTCTGGCCACTGTACTTTAATCACCTTACTTTTCTCCTGCTTCTAACCCATGCTGTCTGCTTAAGCTTCAGTGTGCCACCCATCCCATCTTGTCATGCCTCAATATATACTCATTCTGTCACACCCTACTTATCAGATGATGAAATTTTTTACATAGCCTACAATTATCAGTTAAATCATTTTTTCTGTTTATGTGCTTCTTCATCCAGTTTATCCTAACTTCTTGCTCCATTAACATTACTGCAATTTTCAGTGCTTCAGTTTGTCATTTAGCCCTGTGTTCTTAGCTACTTGTTGCCCTTTCATTGTCCCAGATTTCTGTATTCCTCCAGTAATCCCTATGCATCACATTCTAACAATACATTGTTTGTCTATCTACTTTTATCCTACTGTGGAATTCCTTCTTTCTCTCACCCCTGTTCTTATCTTCCTTAACTCTATTGTGACAAGCAGTGGTGGCCCCTTAGTTTGCTCTACTGCACATTATTTAGGTTTTAGTGCTTCTATGTCTACAGTTTCTTCTACACCTATCAGTCCTTTCTCTCTTTGTGCCTTGCCATGTACAGTCTGTCCACATCTCCATTTAAGTTGAATGCTTCAAATAATTTTTTGATCTTCCTGTCTAACTCTCATGGTTCATTCTTATTCTTGAACTACTTCTGCAAAAGTAATATTTTATCATTATTATTATTTTGAAAGCACACATTACCTTACAATAGAAGGTAATCAAATAGCAAAGAATGGTGTGGCATTAGTGTAATATCCTCTACCAGGCTTTATCACTGTTAATTCATTGCTACCTTGTAACATTGACTGTGTTATTGCGGGTAGGGATTTACTAAATGTTACTGCTTGCTTAGTTTCTTCTATTACATTACGTAACCACAATTAACTATTCACTTTTTAGATGACGAACCGAAGCAGTAACCTCTGCATCGATCTTCCAGTGGGCGTCTGCCCTAAGCGGATCTCCACATCCAATTTCACCATTCCTTCCAATGCTTGAGTGCCACTTCTCAGCTCAATCAAGATAGCTTATGTGTACCCTACATTAGCTCGGTGCTTACTCAAGACATGACACAACTCTACTTAATCTCCATTGTGTGAAAGTGTTATATCTACTTGCAACCAGACACTGTCACTAGTTGTTCATTTAATATTATATGTAGCCATTACCAAAATATATTGGCTTAGTTAAATAAATTCTAATTGAACAACTTCCTAACCTACATTTAAAATTACTACATGTAAGGTCATTATATTGGTCAATTATAGTTCCCTAATTTAGATCTAAAAAATTATTAATATAATTCCTAGGGTTTGGTAACCCAACCATTTGTTGAAAGTTAGTTATTTAATACATGTAGAAAAGAATTGCTGTTGGGCTAATCAAGAGAAAACCCCTACACCTAACTTAAGTGCACTTTCGTGATCTGGCACAGAGACCCTTGAATCGTTCCCTGTGATGTATCCAGACCACTACTAAACACTGCTCAATTAGCTCAACATTGTATTAAATAATCAAACCATTATTGAAAAGCAAAATAAGAATTCTGAGTAAAATTCTTTATCAAATCCTTACAGTAGGTTTCAATGTATTTATAGAATTTCAAAAGAAGTACCTGTCAATTTAAATTTCAAACTTCTGCCAAGATGGCGGGAATAAAATAATGTAAGCTTCTTTTTGTCAAAAGTATTTTTATCGACAGATACAATTATCTTTTTATTGACACATATTTTATTCTTGGTTGCATTTTACAAATTAAACTGAAATAATAACACTTATTTAATCATAATATTTTTTAATCAACTTCTTTTTCAATTTTAGTTCTTCTGCAAGGTTTTGCAGTTTTTTTCTGTTTAATTTGGGATGATGCTACACGCCCCCTCAGTGTGCTTTATTTTTAGCACAGCTCACTCTCCGTGCAAGAGAGTGTCTGCTTTTAGAATTATTGTTTCCGCCCTGAGATCAGACCATGTTGTTTTTGCGAATTCCCCCTTTTTTGTCATCTTTAGCACTGCTTCTCTTTCTGTAGTTGTAACGTTCGCATATCTTAGGAACGGGGTTTCTCTAATATCTTCTGCTATAGGTGTTAACTCTCTAAACTTTTTGATTTTCTGTGAAAAGATGTCATAATATTTTTGATATAACTGAATACCCTTTATGCAGATCATAAGAGTCATCTGTGCGTCGGCTCTACTTGTGTGTGCTAAATCCGCCCTTATCTGGTTATCAGGGTAAAAGAATGTAAAAACTTTTCTTAGGCTTCAAGTGTTCGCCACATCCTTATAGAAGGAGCTGATGTTGTTTCTGACTTCTTACTCTGTGATTTTATTGGGGTTGTTTTTGTTTAGTCTAATCATGGTTACGATTTTGACCCTTTTGGTGATGTCATAGTATTGATATCTTTTCTCCCATATGTCAGTCCAAACTATATCATTCACTCCTGAGAATAACATTATAGCTCTTGGATTTCTTTCTTCAATTTCATTCCTCAAGTCTTGTAATTGTACGTTTATGGGTTTCCCCTGTGTGTACAGTTGATCCAGCGATATTGTGCCCTCGATGTAGACTCGTTCCTTGTTGTTCTGTTGTAACAATATTGCTTTCAACTTTTTGTAATCTTCTCTGTTGACTATAGCTTTTGCTTTCTTTTCAGTGTTCATGTACGATTTATACTTGGTAAGAAAGTTTTTGCGACCTTTACGTCCTTGGGTATTCTCCAATGTGGTAGGACCATGGGTACTGCGATGGTCTCTGGTGATGTGCATATGAGGAGTTTCATTTCGATCTCTCGTTCTATGTGCTGGTACATGCCTTCTGTGGTTGGCGCTGTTGCTAACCCTATAGTGGCAGGGTAGTTCATTTTCACTTTGGGAATCATATCCCAGAATGCCTGCGTTAGTCCCTTATGACTCAGCTTTAACCATAGTTCCTCTGTTAGCTCTACTCTTGAGGTAATACACTTCACGTTGATGGGGAGTTGATTATATGGTCATAGTAGTTCTTCCAGTTCTGTTCTTGTAAAGGCTTTGGTAAACATAAGTTTCATCGTTGCTACCATTTGTTGTTCTTGGATGCACTGGAAGTTCCTCTCTCTTATGTCTTTGGACTCTTTTGTTATTTTGATTTTGACCAAGAAATGATCATCGTCCATATCAATCCACTCGATTGTCTTGGCTGGACTGATCTCTCCCCACTTTTCTATATTAATTCTGTCAATCATTTGCTGTGTTTTGGGAGATAGCAATAGTCTAGATGATGTCAGTAATTGTTCTTCTTCCAGCATTTCTGCTTGGGACTTTGTGACCATTTCGCACACCTCTACCAGTTCTGTAATTCCTCCTCTCTTCATCATTTCGGCGCTTCTAAGGATCTTAGTGAATGTGCATCGCGGACTATCTTTTTCATAACGTCTCATTTCGTAATCTAATATATTCTGCACGTTCTTCTGTGTTATTATGTTGCGGATTTCTGCTGTGCTCGCAAGTTTCCTTTTTATGATCTTCTTGGTTGTGAGCCATGGCTGGTTTTGAAGCTGTTTCACCCGTGTCTCGGATGTTGCTCCCCACATGTATTTTCTCATCAGTTCATCAAATATAGTAATTTCACTGGGGCATATCCCCGTCTTGTTAGCGATGCTTATTGCTGATATCTTCCCCAACGGGTTTTCTTGCATGATGATCCTACTTAGTAATTTCTCCATGGCTTGCACTGGTTTTTCTGTTCTGTTTGGTGATTCTAGTTTTCCGGTATGTCCCTTTAACAACCAATTCTTTGTTTGTGTGTTGATCAGGGATATTGCGATTTCATATCGTTTTGCTTTTGTTAATCTATGCCGGGTTTGTCGCGAGATCGGTAATTTTAATTCCACTTCTTCTGTCGTGAAGATGGCTAATATCCATGCTGTGGTTCTGAAACGTATCTCTGGTGCGTTCTTCTCCTCGAATATCATTTGCTTAAAATCTTTCTTTGTATTCAGTTCATAGGCGCGGTTTACTTCCGTTAAAGCTACTTCAATTGATTTGTGGAATTTTCTCGATGGTGCGTCAATTCTTATCTTGGGCCATCCCTCTTCTACTTTTTGCTGTAGTTTCATTGTTTTCCAGATCGTTTGAATCTGTTGTAGATGCTCCTGGCATTGTGTGAGGCTGCACTTTATAAACAGCATGTTCGCTTTTTTGATGCCCTCCGTGTCCATTGTTAATTCTATAGTTTTTGTTTGCCTGTATAAATCGATTGCTATGCACGGGTCTACCATAATTCGATAAATCTGCGCCCAGTAGTCTATCTGTAAATCCAGGCGTATCAGTTCTGGGATTGTAGTGTTTGTATCTGACTTTTGCCATGGGAAAATATTTTCTCCCATCTGACATGCTATTTCCAGATGGTCAGGAATCTCCTCTTGCATTGTGATTGTTATTAGTACAATTCTAACATTTTGTACTCTCACCATCCTAGTTGTGTCATCTACCTTCTTTTGTAATACTTTCGTGTACTCTTTCTGTTTCAGGATGTGTATAATTGTGAGATTGTCTGCATCCATATTGATTTCTAGTATCTCGGCGATTTTATCCTTGTATGCCATTATTGCTTGGGCTGTATCTAATGTGAATGCGTCATCAAAAACGACGTGCACCGTACTGCGCATATATGGCCTTTCTAATGTTTCGTTCATTTCTTGGGGGTAGCTAATAATTACATTAACTTTCGGCCTGTTGTTAGCATCAAGCACAATCAGTAAGAATTTCCCCTCGATCCTTGCGATTTTTCTTATATGGGACTTTGTTTCCAGCGATAGTTTTGCGAATGCATTGTAGCGCATTTTCGATGTTCCCATGAAATAGGGGTGTAATGTTTCCCCATCTATTTTTGACATCCGCTTTTCTCTTTCTTTTGATCATACAGTGCGTTCTGATGTTGTATCTGAGGAGGCGTGTAGCTGGGTCATCCTAAATGGTAATCTACTGGTGCTCGGTTCACAGTCCGGAGGCTGTGAATCTGTGCTGATATTTTCTACTGCTTCGCCCTTGAATCGGCTTGCAGTTACTCGTATCTGCACTTGACCAGCTGTGGTTCAGGATGAGATAACGTCAGCCTTGAATCGCTTTCGTATCTCCATGGTTCTTCCACCACTTACACCTTCCTCTGGATCTCTGCATGTCTCACCGCCCTTGAATCGGCGTAGTGGACTATGGGAAGGAAAGTTGTGCTGCGCACCAGTTTTCTGCATGCCCTTGAATCGGTGGTGCAGATCCCTGGTGGGAGAGGCTCTTTGTCCGTTTGTCTCTCTGCCCTTGAATTGGCTTTGAGGACTACTAGGATGCAGTCTCACTCTACGTCGTCTATTCATTGGTTCTTGGTTCTCCTCCCTTCTGTCTTTGGTCTGACTTCCAGTCTGAGAACTTCTGTGTATTCTTCTCCTTCTGTTTGTTGTTGAGAGTCCCTCTGTCTGCTGGGCTCTGCGCATTCTCTTCCTCATTGGTGGGTGCATCATTTCGTTCTATTTTCCTAAATTCAGTTAGTAAATTTATATCCCATGTCTCAGGTTCATATATAGGTTTATTTCTCACTGCCCTCTGAGGTAGTATCCTTCTACTCCGGTCATTATCTGTGGTTTCCAGTATGTATTCATCCTCGAATTCTTCTTCATGTACACTATCTAAATCATACATATTGTATACAACCTCGTTGCCATTAATTCGGCATATTTTAAATTCAGCATTGTCATCTATTTTTGTTTCTTCAATGTCCGCTGTTGCTCTCTTCAGGTTTTGAAAATGTAATAGTCTATTGTTGTCTAACATATATTCATTGTTCGGCAATGTTTGTGTTATCGTGTGTGGGCCAGACCATACTGTTTTCAACTTCCAGACTTGGTTTGTGTCGACAAGTTTAATCGGTGTGAACACGTATACCTTATCACCTACCTTATGTGCGTGACCGTAAATTTTTTTATTATAGTTGCATTGTTGTCTCACTGCTGACTTCTTAATGTTGTGACACATCGTTTCGTGGATTCCCGTGATTTGATTCCTTAGTTGTTGTATGTATGCATTGTCCAATTTACCGCTGTAGTTGGTGTATTGCATTGATAGTGGAGTTGTTGCCTCTCTCCCAAACATGGCTTTGAATGGTGATACCCCAGTTGTTGCATGTACCAATGTATTATAATAGTATTCGATCATTTCTATAACCTCTCTCCATTTATTTCCTCCTATTCATGTTGTTGCCACTCTAATCAGCTTAATCAATGTTCGGTTAAGTCGCTCCACTGCTCTGTTTGCCTGGGGTGATAGGCGGTTGTGCGTTCGCTTGCAATTTCTAATAGTCTTGCCATTTCTTGGAATAGTCCACTTTCGAACTGTGGCCCTTTGTCTGTTATAATTGTTTCCATCGGTCCCAGTCTCAATATCCATTCTTTTAGAACTAGCTCGGCTGTAGTTTCTGCTGTGGTATTCCGCATTGGGACCATCCTTGCGTATTT
Organism: Hofstenia miamia; assembly: GCA_900660155.1. Classification (NCBI taxonomy): domain Eukaryota; kingdom Metazoa; phylum Xenacoelomorpha; order Acoela; family Hofsteniidae; genus Hofstenia; species Hofstenia miamia. The sequence goes on along the minus strand of CABFPE010000605.1, from coordinate 289,997 downwards.
GGTGAAGTTGTCCACCATAACTAGTAGGTACTGATAGCCTTCGGGATCTTTTGATAGCATTTCGAGATCTATGTGAACTATCTCATTAGGTTGAGTCGCGATGATTTTTTCCAGTGGCGCTCATTGTGTTGGAAAGTGCTGTTTGTTGTTTAGGAGGCATGTGGTGCATTTGTTAATGATGTCTTCCATGACTTTCCTGATGGCTGTTGTTATGAAATGAGCATTAAATGTTTTCTCTGTCTGTGTTATTCCCAGGTGGCCCTTCTTGTGGATCTTACGTATTAGTTCCCTCTTGAAATAGTCTGGTATCGCAATGCGATTGTTTCCGGCTTCGACATATAGCAGTCCATTCTTGTTGATCTTCCATTTATAACATTCATAGTATCCTGCTGTTATTTTTGATATTGTTGTTTGCGGTTCTTTGATCTTCTTGATGATCTCGCTTAGGACTATATCGTCTTTCTGTTTGTCCACTATCACTTGCTCTGTTATTTCTTCTCTTATTAGTATTGGTAGCACTGCTTGACCCTTTTTGTCAACATTTATTTCCAGCAGCTCCTCGTATTCACTGTGTGGCAGGAACTGAAATTGTTTCTTTTCTCCATCTGTCTTTGTTGCATCTCTTTGGTACTCTGGTGTAGCATCATCCAAAAAAGGCAACTAAAAGCTGAATAACGTCGAATGATTATCAATTGAGAATGTGAACTCATTTAGATACTCGATCCACTGAGACACTATCCCGGATTTGTCTCCCGAAAACTTTTTCAACCAGGCCAGACCGCTGTTGTCTGTTTGTACTCTGAACTCCCTTCCTATGAGGAAGTGTCAAAACTTTTTAATGCTTTCAATCAGTGCAAGCATTTTGACTTTGGTGGAGCCGTAGTTCTCTTTGCTGGCCCACAGCTTACGACTGAAAAACTGGATGGGCACTTCCTTTCCATTTCTCATTTGGCCCAATGTTGCTCCAATTGCCACCTTTCTTGCATTGCAATCTAATATAAATTGTTTGTTGTAGTCAGGTGCATTGAGGGAGGGCAGTTTCGCGAGTTCTTCCTTGATGTTATCGAGTTCCTCTTGTTCTTCCCATGTCCATACGAATGGAACTGCCTTCCTCATTAATCGAGTCATCTTTGCTGTTTTCCCAGCTATGTTCAGGATAAAGGTTCCGTAATAATTGAAAAATCCCATAATTCTTTGGATATCTTTTTTGTTATTTGGCTTCTCTATTTTCCGGATCATTTCTCGGGCATTATCTTTCATACAGATCCTTCCTTTTTCTATCGTTCTCCTGAGGAACACTATTTTCTCTTTGAGGATGTCGCATTTGTTTCCGTTAATCTGGAGTCCCGCATTCTCTAAGATTGTAAGTGTTCTTTCCAGTTTTTCCAGGTGTTCTTGGACTGTGTCGCTTGTGACTATGATGTCATCTATATAGGCGTCGACTCCTTCTTCCATTTGATGTGTTTTGTTCTTAAGTACCTTCATTATATATCTCTGGAATGTTGCTGGCACATTGCAGAGTCCGAACACCATATAAATCCATTCATACAGTCTGTATGGAGTTATAAATGCTGTTTTCTCTATGTCTTCCTCCTCCATTTTCACTTGCCAATAAGCTTTGCATAGATCTAGTGTCGTAAAATATTTATGTTTGCTGGCTTCATAAAGCACGTCCTCTATTCGCGGTAGAGGATATGAATCTTTCTTCGTCACTTCATTGAGTTGGCAGAAGTCAATGCATAGTCAGTACTTGTTCCCCTGCTTCACAAACACAGTAGGCGCTGCATATGTCTCTCACTCAATCGGATAATCTTATTGTCGATTAGTTCTTCTAGTATCCAATTGTATTCTTCCTTTAGCTGCTCAGGTACTCTTCTGACTGGCAGCTTGATTGGTTTGTCCATTGTAGTCACGATTTTGTGTTTTTCACCTACTGCTTGACCAATGCTTATCTCTCCATAGTTGAATATTCATTTATGTTTTTCTAGCAGTGTTCTTAATTTCATGACGTCTCACTCTTCTAGATGTTGATAGTCTTCGTCGTTTATTTCTAGTATCCTGTGTGTATCTTCCTCTTCTGCTTTCATCCCAACGCCCTTGAATTGGCTTTTGGGAGTACTTGCGACTTCGATGGTGTTCATCCACTCGCCCTTGAGTCAGCCATGTGGAGTACTATCTGCTTTCCTTTGCAAGTCCTCAAATCGACCATGCAAATTACTTGCTCCATCGTCATCTTCCATTGCCTTCCAGATGAGTCTGATGTTAGTTCTGATGTATTTTCCGTATATTCTTATCTGAGATCTTTTCAGGTTCACGTTCTGGTTCGTAGTGTTGAGTATTGGTACCCTTCCTTTGCTGTTTTTTATCATACAAACACTAGACGGCATTGAAACTCGTTTGGTGTTGATGCCTTTATTGTCATATAGCATTATGTTGGCTGTGATAATTGCTTCTGTTTCAATTGTGTGCATCTTCCATTGATGCGGCTGTAGGTGAATATCCTCTTGTAGTTGAAACATGATCGTTTTCTGTTTCTTCTGTTCCTCTTCTATATCCATTTCTTCTTCTCTTACGTTTATTGTCCTGTTCGCGTAGTTGATAACACAACCATTTTTTATCAGAAAGTCGTTTGCCAAAATGACTTCGTATGTTACAATTCTTCTTGTGTGTGTTGACCACCACCAAAGTTTGTTTGAACGTTGTGTTCGCGATTCTCATTTGTGCAATGTCTATCATTCCCTTTGTATCTATGTAATCCCCTGACGCGTTAATAAATCTTTTGTTACAATTCTTCATGTCTTCTCTTTGAAATCCTAATTTTGTAGCACATTCATCGGTTATTATCGATGTTGCTGCTCCAGTCTTGATTGTCCCCTTTGTCATCACTCCAGTAATGGTTATCCATTTTGTCCTCCGTCTGTAGTATGTCCTCCTCATCATAGTATGCTTCTTTGTCGCCTATGAAGTTTATCTGCTTTGGGCAATCCGGCTTTTTATGACCTTTCTGTCCGCAGCCATAACATTTCATGTCCTTTTCTTTCAATTTCCGCGTTTTTCCATCCTTTCCCTTGACTTTTATTACTTTTTCCTGTTTTACTTCAGGGTAATTTTTGTTGGGAGTACGTGGCTTAATATTACTTTTCCATGTTGGTGCTTCTCTGTACCATGCAGCTCTTTCATATATTCGAGCGTTATTCTCAATCATAGCTTGTATGTCGACAGCTTTCCGAATCATCCTTTCTAGTTTGTCGTTGACATCGCATTTAATCTCGAATTGTGTTTTAATACTCTCTGGCATACCTTTGCAGATGTGCGAGAATAAGTTGTATTTCAAATAAGTGTTTCCCCTGGAACTGAGCATGAGGAGCCGCTCGACTTGTTGCATGTAATTCCGGATATTGTCCGTTTTCCTCATCTTTGTCGCATTCAAAATGATTCGGTATTGGTTCTTAAAACTTTCATTTTTGTAGTAGTTAATAAAGTCCCCTATTAGTAGTTGATAATCCCTTTTCGTTTCTGCATCCAGTAACAGGTAGTGCTGAGATGCTGCGCCAGTTAGATATAGTGGGAGTCTCGCCACTGCTGCTTGTTGGCTCACTTTCCTTTCCGCCATTGTCAGTTCAAACATTTGAAGCCACTCAGCGAATGTGGGATTATAACCATCTACTTTCCCATTGAATTTGGGTAGTGTCGCCTTGCATGGGATTGTGTCATTAGCTGTTGCTTGCAGTAGGATCAAGTTCTCATATTTCAGTTTCCTGTGGTTGGTTTGTATGTCCTCCTCCTGCAGTTGTATAGTCACAGCTTTTTTTATTTCATTGATTATTTTTTGTTTTTCAGCTTCAGAGTCTTTGTCTAATTCTTCGAATGTTACTTCCTTTCAGCCTGACCTATATGGTGCCTGTAGCTCACTGTCTTTTTTAGCTTGAATTTTGATTTCATGAGATCATATATTGCTTCTACTCTCCTCTTTTGTTAAACGTAATAGTCTCAACTTATCTTTGAGTTGTTCTAAATCTCCTGCTTGTACATTGTTATCTTCAATTAGTTGTCTGTTTGTCCTTTCTAGTTCCTGGTTTTTTTCTTGCCATTGCTGGTTTTCTTCTAGAAACCTTTTATTGGACTCTGACAATTGGTGAGTCAAGACTTTGATTTCATTTTGAAATAGCCGATTTTGCTCTTCTAATCACATCTCCATGTTTACCCTGATTTCACTCAGTATTGATTTGTTTTGGTGTTCCATTTTTTTGACCTTTTCAGTCAATTGTTCTACTTGCTGCTTTAGAGTTTCCTCCTTGTCTTGACTCTTTCTTAACAACATCATTATGTCTAATGGGTTTGTATCTGTGGGGTTTGTCTCTGGGGGTGAACTCAAGGATTGTAGTTCAGTACCTGTAGCGTCTGTCGCTGAATTTTCACCAAAATATGGCAATGATCAAATAGTTTGGGGGGTGACTCTTTTGTTGCAGTTTTCTTTGCGCTTCCTTTTCTGGTTTTTGTCATTTTCCTTCTGGCTCATAGTGGCTTTCTCATCTCCAGGTTGCAATGCCAGGATCCCTGTGAAGTGCATTTGTTTGGTTTAGGGTATCTCTCTGCCTCTCGTTAGTAGTTGGTTTGTGTAAACAGTTTGTTGCTTTCATACTTTCACTTGTAGTGTATGATGTCCATTTGTGGGTGGTTTAATTGAATATTTCTTTTTGTTGGTTTGCTGTTCTTGGCTGTCACGGTCGCCATGTAATATCCTCTACCAGGCTTTATCACTGTTAATTCATTGCAACCTTGTAGCATTGACTGTGTTATTGCTGGTAGGGATTTACTAAATGTTACTGCTTGCTTAGTTTCTTCTTCTGTTACATTACGTAACCACAATTATCTATTCACTTTTTAGGTGACGAACCAAAGCGGTAACCTCTGCATTGATCTTCCAGTGGGCATCTGCCCAAAGTGGATCTCCACATCCAATTTCACCATTCCTGCCAATGCTTGAGCACCACTTCTCAGCTCAATCAAGATAGCTTATGTGTACCCTACATTAGCTTGGTGCTTACTCAAGACATGACACAACTCGACTTAATCTCCATTGTGTGAAAGTGTTATATCTATTTGCAACCGGACACTGTCACTAGCTGTTCATTCAATATTACATGTAGCCATTACCGAAATATATTGGCTTTATTAAATAAACAAATATCGAACAACTTCCTAACTTACATTTATAATTACTACATGTAGATTCATTATCAGTTGATTATAGGTCACTTAATTTGGATCTAAAAATATATATATAAATATATTACCTAAGGTTTGGTTATCCAACCATTTGTTGAAGGTTAATTATCTAATACATGTAGTTGGAAATGCTAGTCAGCTAATCGAGAGAAAACCCCTATACCTAACCTAAGTGCACTTTCGTGATCTGGCACAGAGACCCTTGAATCGTTCCCTGTGATGGATCCAGACCACTACTAAGCACTGCTTGATTAGCTCGACATTGTATTAATAATCAAACCATTAATAAGATGAAATAAATAGAATTCGGTGTAACATTGTTTATCAATGCTTACAATAGTTTTAATCGTATTTATAGTAATTTAAACGTCTGCCAAGATGGCGGCTAAAAATAATGTAAGCAACAATTTGTCGAAAACGTTTTATCGACAGATACAATTATCTCTTTTTCGACACATGTTATTTTCTTGGTTGCAATATACAAAATTAAACTGAAGTAATCACACTTGACTCAATCATAATATTTTTTAATGACTTCTTTTTCGATCTTAGTTCTTCTGCGACGTTTTGCAGCTTATTTCTGTTTTATTTTTGGATGATGCTACAATACTTTACTATTTAGAGGATTTTAGATGCCACTGATTCTTTTTGCTATAACTACTTTATATTTTTATTATCGTTTTGTTTGATTCTCTTACATTTAGTATTTTTAAACTTTTGGAACTGTAAATAAGTGTTGTTACTATTTATTGAAAAAATCAAAACAAAAAAACTACTTTTTAAATACTTTCAGCTCACTACTGTTCTTAAATCGTTCATATTTTTTGGCATTTTTGAGCCTCATTGTTCTTATAAAAAAAGTGTAGAATACAAATTTTGTCATTACAATTGAAGCCAACTTGAAATTAATTACAAAGTTTTAGATGATGGGAGTAGACATTTATAATAGAAAATGGCAGCTGAAAGAACTCACATTTGAATTGATAAGTTTTTAAAATTCAATAATTCTATAAAATGGCATTCACATAGTGATGTGAGTGCATGTGACACTAATTTTTTTAAAATATATCACTCTTAAAGTATCCAAGTTACATTTGGTTTTCGAATATATTGGTTGCACACTAGTAAAGAAATTCGTAGTTCATTAACAATTCTTGCAAATTTTCTAGTTTCTGTCAAAGAAAAACAAATACCTACCGTTACCGTATTAATATTGAAGAATTTGTATAAGGAATCTGATGGATAAAAATGCGAAAAAAAATTATTCCAGATAGGAGCCTAGCTCAAATATATTATGTTTCCGGCCCTGCTTGAATATAGAAATGTTTCTATTTGATAATAAATTATGTCTAATTTTGGGTTATTGTATTGAATGAAAATATTTCGCGTGGTTCTTTTACATGAGCATTTCAATGCAAAGCAATGAACAGACTGCTTGCTTTGCAAGGTAAATCATCGCGTGATGATTTGAAGAAAACGGACGATATAATTTAATGGTTTAAGCACGCGTAGATACAGCTACAGCATTAAGGCATCTGCTTGCTGAGGCGCAATAATTTAAAAATTTTAAAGCAAATCATAATGAATTACGTCCTATATTCCATTCATATTATTACTTGATTCTTGAATATTGTTTTACCGCAAACCATGAACTTCTGTAACACTAGTTAGTGTTATAGAAGTTGATCCGCAACCTAACAATTTACGATTTGTACATCCCTAGATATAAATTCATACAATTCAGAATGAAATTCATTTATTAAAGAATTATTGGACAAGCACTGCTTGCCTTGTTTACACCTACAAACAGCCTATGCATGAGGTATTGCTATTTGCATTTTATACACAAGAAAAATTTTGAGACAATTTATTAAATATTAGCTACGCAATGTAGTTCCTCACTCGTTCTATTCTCCATTACCCCGCCACTTAACAAAAATTTGAACTAATTTTACCCAATCAAAATGAGCAATTTATTCAAAATGGCTAATTCATTACATCATGTACATGTGTGCTAGCTAGACGCAATTTGTTGCTTGTTACTTGTTAGGCTAATATATGTATTTCATGCAAAATTAATAAATTTGGCGCGGCGTTTCTCACTGCATTAAGTCAGCATTGCTAGTTACTACAGCACACTGCATGCGCGCAATCATTAAATACAAAACTCAAGAATTCAAGGCTACTGAAATTTTCTACACTAAAATTCAAAAAAAGACCAAGGAAAATTTTATGATTTTTACCGAAATATGGTGCACGAATTTAAAAAGAAACATTATCCACAACATATTTCGAGAATTAGTTGTAAACTGGAAAAAAATTCGTGAATTTTGAGCTGTTAAGTAGTTCTTCTTCTTGTTAGACTAATATATGTATTTCATGCAATATTACATTTAAGTGATTTATATCAATTTCATAAATGGGATGAAAGTGCTGCGTACACAAATGTACTTCAGGCTATATGATGAAGAAAGGCGTTTATCAGTCAGAACATTTAATGCATTCTGATTGGTAGGATCACATTGGCTCTACAATTATTCTTGAACACAAGATGGCGCAGATATTCTCCATTTAGCAAACAAATAGTGATATTTTGTAAATGTATAAAGGAAATTCAATCGCCTCAGGAACCAAGAAATCAAAACTTTCTGAAATAATTTTTGATACCATCTAATTCTAGCTATGTTAGCGCGTTATATTTGTTCTATACAATTTTGATATTGATTATTAGTAATGCACAAAGTTTGTTTTTTTGTTTTACTCTTTATGATTTTACCCAGTAAACACACCTCAGTCGAAATGATGGTGGAATGTCGATTTTCTGTCGAATTATAATTATTAGTTTGCGAAGTCGTTTCGATGTTGTTTCGAAGGAGATGACTTAATTTATTTATGCCATCTAGCGACAAATTATAATGTTTTTAGCTTCAAGAGTTTAGTACTGTTATCTAAAAATTGATGACAATTTAATTTTAGACTATGAACGATTAATTTTACCAAATATTTCAAACATCTGTACACTTAGATTCTTTAAAAAAAAGTCTATTAAAGTGAATTTTCATCAAGATCGAAATTTTGTGTTAGTACTTTCACTATGTTAAAATCAATGTGCAAATACATAAGTGTAGACGTTGTAAATGAACTCGGATAGATAATTATGTTTAACAATATAGCTAGTCTAAAATTTCCTTTTGTAACTAAAATGTTGCTAGGTTACAATTTCTATTTGAATGGTTAATATGCTTTGACAGTGTCAAATAGCAGCAGAAATTCTTAGCGCACTTTTTGTATTATAAATCTAATTTCTGATTTTTTTGTTTAATTTAAGTAATGTAAAATTTTTTGTTGTTTACCATTATTCTAATAAATTTTTAAATGAACACTATTAAATATACTTACTAAAGTATTACTTACAATGTTTTACAGTCTCAAAAAACTGTTGTTACCAGGGGCGCACCCAGCTTTTTTTCTGAGGAGGGAAACTATCTTTAATATATATATATATATATATATACAATTGTGAGGATGTCAAATTGTTCCTCGTAAAAAGTTGATAGGATGAGTTATCCGAATTTT
>CABFPE010000605.1:227658-252160 GCA_900660155.1 Hofstenia miamia | reverse complement strand
CTATAACGGCAAAAACTCCTATACCTATTCGTAACCTTAGAGTACAACGTAAACTGGAGGTGGGAGACCACCATACAATTACCCTAGTTTGTATACGTTTAGCTTTCCATGTAAATATACAAAATGACCTGACAATAGAAAACTAATCCAAAGTAGATTTGCTCATCAATTATTACATCCAATGCATTATATTTATAGCACTTTTTGATAAACAATTAAACACTCGACAAGTACCTGCTATTCTTTCTTGTTGACAGTTTTCCCTCGCTTTAATATTTCTGTTAATTTTACGCAACGTCAGCTTTAATTTGACTATGCTGTTTGACCATCTTTTGTTTTGTCAAATACCGTCGAGTATAATTTTAAGTATTAACTGCACAAAACATTTTACAAACTGAATAATCAATCCTATCATGATTTACAATTAATCATTATAATCAATAATAATTTTAGTCTTTGTTTCTTCATTCTTTTCCTCTCATCCTGACCAATCATGATAGTCTTGATAGATTATGTCACACCATCCGAAGTATTTCACCTGTCATTAAATTTGTTAATCTTGTTTCAAGAACATCGTCATTTAAAACCTACGTTTTACCCCACTACCTATATGCATCAGCTGTCTGGGTTGCTGGTTTGAGAGTAGCTGATAGGAAGAAGCTTAAAAAACCACTACCGTTATTACTCCAATGTCTGTGGATTAAGTATATCAATCTATTTATAGAAATTCCTTTCCTTCAGCAGCATGCCGTTTCTTGGTGAAAGGAAATCCTCCCAATTATTTTTGAAAAATTCAAATGTTTTGTATATATATATATATAGGGTAGGCCTACAATTATCGCGCTATAGCTGTTCTGTTAGAATGTGCATATCAGTATCTTTGGTATCCAGAAGTGGGACTTGCTATCAGCAAATGCAAAATTTTTCCTCTCACAAGTGGTCTGGAAGACCAAGAGTGACAACCCCTCAGACTGACCGTCTCATTCACCGTTACTTCGTCAATCAACTATTCTCTTCATCTTCTGAAGTCAAAGCAAATCTAGGTGCGGTAGTGCAGAATGGATAAACACGCACACTTAGGCGTCCATTGAATACTACCTTTGACCTTCCATCTTGCAAACCGGCAGACAAACCCCGATTTTCTTCAAAGAACATTCGAGACAGGTTGCGGTTCTGCAGGCAATACCAACACTACACCCCTGAGATGTGGCACCAAGTAATGCTTAGTGACGAATCCAAGATTTGCCAGTTTACATCATACAGGCCACACGTTCGATGACATAGAAACCAAAGATTCAACTCACGTTACACGCAACAAACTGTCCGCTCAGCACCTTCTGTTATGATTTGGGGTGCTATAACTGCGATGGGCGTGCTGGTCGGCATTTTGTTCCTCACAACGAGGCAGTCACAGCCAAGGCCTACCTCAAAATAATTCAGGAGAAAGTTCCCATGTTTATGCAGCTACAACAAGATGGTGCTCCTTGCCACAGCGCCAAATTTGTGAAACTGGATTGCATCACAAGACTTTCGGCTGCTTGAGAACTGGCCGGGAAACTCCCCAGACCCCAACTTCAATGCACATCACTCGACGATCTGAAGAAGCAAATTAAAGTGGTATGGTGCACAGAGATTACTGATGATTATTGTAGAAAGCTGGTCGAGTCAATGTCAAATTGCATTGCTGTGTGTTTGGCCAATAATGGCAGACATACCAAATATTAGTGAGTTTTTCTGAATTAACTTTTCACTTTCTACACGGTGTTATCATATTGTTTCTACATTGCGTTTTTAGTGTAAAATACAAAAATTTCTAAATTTGGAAAGTGTTCCCAAACTTTTGGCAAGTACTGTATATATATATATATATATATATATATATATATATATAGATATGGTAGCGGAAATATAGCGTTTAATTATTATTATTGTTAATATTTATTTGGCAGTACATAAACAGCATGAACATATTTAACATTTAAATTTATTACATTTGAATGCATTCATGTTTATATCATAATTTCGACAACAATGTTAATTTTTATAATGAGTTGCTTTCAAAACTAAAAGACAAAACAATTGGGTACTTTTCTAAGCTAAATAACGAGATATTTTGGTTAATTTTCGTTACAAAAAGACGAAACAAAAAGGTACCATTTTTGCTAAATGTTTCGTTAACTTGTCACTCCTAGTTTCTTTAATGTCATCAAAATTTGTTATTGGGGAAGCAACAAAGTGTAAATTTTTCAAAGAGTAATGAGAACATCAAATATCAAGATTACAGGTGCTGTCATTTCTAAATAGTAAAAGAGTTATACATTAATAAAAAAAAGTAATGTACACAAATCAAACAAGATTTCGTAATAATATGCAACTATTTAAATATTTGTATTTGCGTCTAAAATTATATGTTAGAATTATAGTAGCTTTCTAACTCACAAATTATTCCAGGTTTGTCCAGAATTTTCTGCGTTTCTATAATGTATAGAATACCTGCAAGTAAGGTCAACCAACTTTAATAGTTAAAAAACTGTAATTTTATGAGCATACATATTTGAAATTTTGCCTTGATTCTGCAAATTTCCGTGTAATTTTCTTAACCCGGAGAGGGAGATGCTGAAGAAACACCCCTTGATAAATTTGGCTATACATGTATCCTTTATTTGGAATAGATTTAACTCAGATATCTCTTTAGTTTTCATAAAATATTGCTAGCAAAACAAATCTCTAAAAATAATTGTTTTTCTTGTTATACACTTATTTTCTCAAAAAAGCTACTATCTTTACTGCTATTATCATGGATAAATTCCCTTCAAGATAGTGAAAGATATTGTAATGTATTTCTTTGAGTAAAATACTGCATTTTTAAAACTTTTTTTGATTTATTTATATCGATTTGATTTTTATCTACATTTAAAGCGAAAATTCTTACGGAAATAGCAGCTTGACGCTTGGATAGAGATGAAAAGCTGTTACTGCTAAGCTTACTATAAAAATGAGCTACAATATTAGATATACATTTTTTAATTATTTCGTCGCAGCTCCTCATATACAGTAATGCTGGTAAACTGGCCCAGCCATTTTTGAAAGTAAATATTCTATTATGACTGCAGGGGAGTTTTAATCTATTCAAGAAATTTCATTAATTTGGTATCAAAGAAGTCCAAAAATATTTTTGAACAAATTTCTGAGAAAACTTCAAGGGAAATGATGAATTATGATCTCAATAAATGAAACTAATTAAGTAATTGTGAATTTCATTATCTTTAATAATTTACATACATCAACAAAGTCATTGTATGGGATAAAGCTCCCGAATGCAGATTTAAGGCCAACTAAGTTATGCCCAATATTGATAGCACATGTCCGAAGCGCTCTTAGGAAACAAGGCATTTCAAGGGAAGGCATGATTTAAAACGGAAGCAATATTACCTTCAAATTTTTTACATACATTACTTTAAATCTTGCTGTTATATGTGAATGGATGATATAAAAAAGTGTTTTGCCTTCAATTCACAATTTTAATTGTTGTAGTGCTTTAGGTTCAAATATGTGATGGAATAACTGATTGCTTTGATGAATCTGATGAAATATCCTGCAAGGAATGTAAGATTTTATTAATGATTTGTCTACAAAATAGTAAATTTAGGTTTATCGTCTAAATAGGCATAGCACTTCATGATATTATCATATATTTAGTTGAATGCGGGCCAGACGAGCGTCTTTGCGGTGAGCCATTCAAATGTATCAAGAAAAGTAGTTATTGTGATGGAATCTATGATTGTGAAACTGGAGAAGACGAAGAAGTCCAATATTGTGAAAATCATGAATGCAATGACTTTACATGTGTGCATAGCCAAATTTGTATACCCAAAGCAAAGGTTTGCAATGGAGCTTACGATTGTGATCTGTCTGGAAGTTTTGGTGACATTTCCGATGAAATGGGTTGCAAGTGCCCAGAATTTAAGTGCATGATGGGTACGTGCTTTACCATGGAAAAATTGTGCAATGGAGAATATGATTGCAAAAATTACTTTGATGAGATATATTGCAGTGAGTCTAACTTATTTCCAAAGTTTTGCAAAAAATTTAAATATGATGATTCCCCAGTGCAATATATTCTTAACAATATTCGTTTGAGTTTAGTCAGAAGTTTATTTGGACCTCGCATTCCAGGTAAAGAGCAAATACTATTTAAAGTTGAAAACGTTCGCTTATTTAAAGCAATTCCTCATTATTTAAGAGTAGAGCTTGGATCTGCAAAACAAAATCTTTGTCAGAATCCTAATTGGGAAGATCTCTACATTAATAGTAAATTTGTGTTTCTTCACTTGTCTAAATTAACATATTCTGCGATTAATTGGACTATTTTTATTCTGAATGCGTGTGGAATAGGATTGGGTGTCTTGGGAAATTTTTTCATTTTATGTTATTCAATAAAAGAATTTAAGCAAAGTAATTACAACTACCTCCTCATAGGAAATCTAGCGTTTACTGATATTTGCATGTGCATATTTCGAATGAGTTTCCGAGTGATAGAATCCTATTGGGGAAAATACATCTACGGAAAAAGCGAATTTTCAAATTTTTATAATCTTTTTCCTGATTTCTATCCCATATGTTACTACGTTACAGCTCTGAGAACAATCAATTTATGCACTTCTCAATGGAATCTTGTTGGAGTAGCTGTGGAACGATGGATAATGATTACCTTTCCTGTCAAATCAAAGTCAATTCTTACTCTACGAAATAGGATTTCGTTCATATTGATTCTAAACTGTTCTTCAATGGTATTAGCAGTTTGGTTTAGCTACCAATCCGCATGGGAGTTCGTTTCCACCATATACCCTTACGCAATACATGATTTCAATCTTCATTGCACTTACGGATTTCTGAGGTCATATGAAATTAATGAACTATTAGTTGTTAATTCATGGTATGAGAGTCTCATCTTTAGTAACATCAACAACCTGATTAATAGAATCACTGAAGTTTTCTTTTTCATTGTATTTCCAATAGTTCTACAATCAGGGCTCTATTCATTCGTCATTGCATGGAGTTTAAAAAACAAACTGAAAACTCCTCTAATAAAGGCTTGCATCCGTTTTTCATTGATTTGCTTAATAAGCAATGTTTTATATGTGATTTTTACAATTCCTATTATTTATCATAAATATAGACTTATAAAGGAATATTGGTTGAGAGATTCTTTCTTATCAACATCTACAAATCATGAGATTCTACCATGGAGTACAGATGAAAAATACAACAAGCTTGGCTTATTTGCACTGTCCCAATTCGATAAGTTCATATTTCGAACATCAGAAGATTTCTTTCTATTCATGAGTGCGATAAATCCTTGGACCTATATACTTCTCTCTGCAAAAATTCGAAAAAGTACTAAAATTTTATTCAAAAAGATTTTGCCTAAGCAACAAAACTAATGAAAACACATCCTAAATATTGCTCCTTATTGTATTTTCCCTCTGTTTTATGTTATACACTTAGTTACTTACTGTGGAGTGTGATAGATTGTATTCATTCTTTTTATAAATACTGCACTATTCAAGTATTTAAATTTTTTTGTTTGCTTTAGAAATCTCTTATATGGTTATACGTAATAAATATGTGTACATATAAAAATAAATATGTTGGCCTAATGGTTCATTCCACTTAAAGAATCCACAAAAATTTGTCTTATACTCAAATAATGGAATAATTTCATCCGAACAGGTTTTGCAGGATGTATTACCTTATTGAAAATTATATTGTGCCATATAACAAGCAAACTCTCACGTTTTTATTGTTTTTATAAAAAAATTTCTCTGACGAAAAAGAATGTGTTTATTTCAATAAAATAAGCTGCAATATAGAAGACTTCAGCTCAGATGATGTGCAGTCAATTGCCCATCCCCCTCTGAGGGTTTTTTGAAAATTATATCTTCTATGCATTTCAAATGTTTATGGTGTAGATGTATCAAAGATTTTTATCCGAAAATTTAAAGTGAGACATGCATTAAATCTATTAAATTTACTCTTGGATTTATTTTCTGTCGAAATTACCATTTGAATTTAATTTGCTTGACACACAAGTAGGAAGTGGTCATTGTTTTAAAAATCCCAAAGCTGCACCTGGCCAATTGTGTCATGTATGTGTTGGACAGTGGTAATACATTTTTTTACAATTGCCAGTCTCAGGACTCTGTTCCAAATACATTTGGTTCTAAAACAAGTTAACCTCATGCTTGCATTCCAGAAATTTAAGCAAAAGTAAATAAAAGTTCAAGTACATGTTTAAAATGCCAAACGTTACCAAATCCTAAACTCAATTCTTGCAGCAATCTAACAATGATCCTATTCTGTCTATAACATCCAATTTTGGGCCAGTAGTAATTGTAAATAATGAGCATGGAAAATTAACAGCTAAGTATCATTTGGAATTTAATTATACATCTAGTGATATTCTTATGTTTATCTACTTTATCATACTTAAGAGAATATTAATTGAGATCAAATTTCAGTGGGAGTGGGACCAAGTGGAAACGGGAATTTAGTTGAAAAAGGAGAGTCAAATTTTCAGATTTTTTGAATAATTTTTGCAAAAATTTTCCACATGGGAAAATGATATGTAACATGATTTGGGACTTGATGTGACGGAGGTCAACAAATTTAAAGTACAATAAATTCCTATAGCTTGGATTTTACAAAAATTGAAGTTGTTTGTATTGTAGAATCTCGCCAATACTATTTCCGCAATCATTTGTGAGTTGCTATTCCATTCTCAGGGAATATATGCGACGTTTAGGATATGACAGATTCCTAATTCTCTCAAACTAACTGGTTGTATAGTTAATTAACTTAATTAATATGCATTAGCGATCCTAAATGCTTAACTAATAATGGCTTGTTTAGATAGAGAGCAGTGGATGGAATACAGGGTCGAAACCCGACGCTGTTCTATGTGCTTCCAGATGCATCTTCGTTGGTAACAGCTCCAGCTATTACTTGAACTTCACAATGGAAACAGTTGGTGAATCAGTGCATGGATGGTTAACTCAGTGATAGTGTGTGTGTGTGTGATGACTTAACAACTTAGTGCATTGATTGTCCTTGTTATTACTATTGTGTAAATAAAAGGAAATAATGCAACCGTGGTGCTTTAGCTTATTATCATTCCTTACATATAATAGCCCTACATATAGAGTAATACAGGTTAGCCCTTCATACATGTGAACAATCAATGCAGTCGGCAAGAAAGGTAATTCATAAACCAGTTGACAGTCCACTAAATTACTAAATAGTAAGTACATCGTACAGAAGAACTGTACAGTAAACATGTAGAGCAATCTAAAGGTAATCATAATATAATAATCTGCAAGCGTTGAGCGATGGGAAAGCTATAACGGTTAAAAATCCCTATCCCTATTCGTAAACTGTAAGCACATCGAGAAATCTACAGCTACCGCCATCACCACACTTGGAATGGCTGATTGTGAGGCCTGCTCCAGAATTCCTATAATTGTATTTGGGTACCACCGTACGATTACTCTAGTGCTTGAACGTTTAGCTTTCCATTTAAATATTAAATAACCTGACAGAAAGTAAAGAAGTGAATCCAATAAAATTCTTTCATCAATGATTCTAACAGTCGTTGTATATTTATAGCACATTTCAGTAAATAATCAAATACTCGGCTAGTACCTGTTGATTGAAGCTTGTTTACAATTTTCCCTCGCGTTTTAAGTTCTGCTTTAATTACGCAACGTCAGTGTTAATTAGTGTATCCTGTTTGGTCATCTTGATGTTTGCCAAATACTACCGAGTTAATTTAAATATCAAATTGCTTCAAACATTTTGCAAATTAAATAATCTATCATATTAATGTGTTGTACAATTTAATTATTATTACATTTTAGTCTTAGTTACTTCCACTCCTTTTCTCACTTTGTCCACACATGGCTTCTGATGGATTATGCCACAGTATTTTGGCTGCCTATACCTATATAGCTATATACATAAAAATTCTAATGTTGTTCTACAGGCAGATAAAACTATATAAAAAGAAAGTACGATTCAAAAGAATACCAGCTATATATGAAATTCGTCTGATAATTTTTGCAAGTGCCAATATTGGAACCAATAATTGACCAAAAAATGGCCCAAAATATGATGAAAATTAGGAATTTTATATGAAAATTAAGTATGCTATTTGTTATGCAAACACATGCCTTTTTTTATTTTTTTTCTACACAAAAAGGTGTACCAAGAATTAGGACTGATTCTCTTTTTTTGGATTCTAGTATTTACATAGCTATTTACAGTCCAAACAGTCTTTTTCATAACAGTACTAAAAAAAGCACCGCACGCTTAAACCAGAGAGAACATTTATATACATTATGTACAGCTATTTACAGTAACAATTAACGGAGTATTAACACACAAAAGAGAATAACAAGTATTTTACCTTACAGAAATCTAAGAGAGAACAAAGGGGACAAAACAGAAACACGTGGAGCTAGGCTAATGAAAGAAAGAAAAAACACACACGTACTTACTTTTAAAAGAGGCTAGTAAAAGGAGACAACATATGGACACGAATAATTTAAAAAGAAGTAGGTTAATTTAAAATGTATGTACACTCGTGACTAAAATACTCTAAAAAACATCATTTAGCGCAGCAATTGATTTTACAATATATTCGATTACACAATTCAAGTTATTTGATATCAACCATACAAGCAAAATCACCAGGTTTTTCTGTAATCCTCTTCGTGCATTGGAAATCAGATGTTTTGGATTTTTATTACTTTCTTGGGACAGCCGGAGTACTAATAAGACCAGAGAAATAAAATTTGTCTCTGTTGGTAATACAATTTAAAATGATCTTATACATTAGGCTCTTATAATATTGTCGGACAACCAGGGGCGCACCCAGCTTTTTTTCTGAGGAGGGGAACTATTCTTAAGTTTATATATATATATATATATATATATATATATATATACATATATATGTATATATATGTACATAACTACATATACAGTAAATATATGAGTGCATGATGCAATTTTTACATATATACTCCTATATGAAGGTCATTACATTCAAAATTTGTTAATTATACTGCTTCCAAATTAGATATGCTTTGAGGCATGCTCAAAAGCTTCTGCATAACATCATCGGGTTTGTTCTAAGTATGATAAAATTTTATTCAGGCAAACTTGTTTCAGAACTAACCTCTCTTTAAACAATACAGCTGCATGTTTTTCAAAACAATTTTTCTTAAAACAGGTAGATAATAAATATTTTAAGCAGACCACTTTCGGCGAAGTGTCCAAAATTGAGTTTGATTTAGAATCAAAGCATTTTACAAGTCCAATTCATTTCATTAACTGTGCATTATTGCCTTATTGATTTCATTAATTGCAGTTCGTGCTTTCTCAACAATGACATCCTTAGTTATGTTATTTTTATAAATATTGGCAAAATATTAAAATAGTAATTAAATTCTTTCTCTAAGTTATCTCTATTTTAATAGTTGTACACTGATATTTTCTCATCTTTTTGTAACCAATAAATTTATGTTCTTAAAAGCGTATTGGAAAGGACGTTATAGGTTTATAAGTAGAGGCTTGCTCCCCTTTAAACTTTTGTCTACAATTTATGTATCAAGAACATAAATTTTCTCAGATTCTCTGCTATTAAAACTTGTTGTTATATATTTTTTAAAAGAACAATTCATACATTGTCTTTCTTCCAAAAAATTTTTGACCTAAATTTTAACCTCAAAGAAAATTTCAAATTTTGTTTACCTAATTCCAATTGTTGTAAAATTTTGACTTTATTTTGACCTTAAAATTTTTAAAATATGTATGCATATGCATTAAAACAATTAAATTTTTAACTATTTATACAAAATTGACTTTTATTTCAATTTTGACTTTCTTAACTTTTGTTCGCCCAGTTTATAAGTTATAAAATACATTCCATTATAAGTAAATGTTAAATAATCTAGCCAAAATAATGCACTTACAAAACTAAAACAAAATTAAGAAACAACAATGGGTTGTTTTAAAAAAACATAAAAAACGATTTTTATAGCAGCCTTGAATAACAATATAGCCAATATCACAAGGATCATGGTGTGAAGAATATACTGTTGGAGCTAATTCTATATTTAGAGAATATTTACAAAGAAGAGTTTGTAGTATCCATTTAAGAAAAAAGCAGATATTTTTGCATGTTCTCCTAAAACTGAAAACGTTGGTATTAACAAAATCCAAATGTTCAATTTAAATAGCTACTCCTTAGTGCGATATTTTTCTAGTTTCATTTCATCCTAAAAAACGGGATCTGCAAAAATAATTTTTTCATTATAAAATTGAAATATTTTTGCCTTAAGCTATACACCGACATGCGCCAAGACTCATTCAGATGGGTAATTTCAAATTCAAGTTGCTACCCTTCTAACTGTCTCTACTCTCTATTATCAATAGGAAAGACCTCCTTGAATTTATGTAAAGGTGTTATTAAAAATTTCTTTCCTCTGTTAACTTCAAAAAGTCGAAATCTTGTGGAAAAGATATGTCAGAGAAAGGCAGTGCTGCACAAAATGCCTTTAATTACATTTTTCAACTTGTCATAATTTGAATTTAATTATTTATTTCGCTATTATTTCATTAAGTGGAAGAAAAACGCATATATATATATATATATATATATATATATATATATGTATATATAGATAAAAATCATAATAAATTAACATGTTTTGTGTTTTAAACGAATACATAACACATAAAAACTTTTTTAAAAAATCATCGTTGTGAGATAGCAACCAAGGTTACGAGTGCTTAATGCTTCTGTTAGTACTTAGTAGAAATTGTTTTATAAAAATATAAGTTAAATGTTGCCAGTAATCATAATCACTTAGAGAAAATTTGGTTCTGCCTTTGATACCTTGTCTAAAAGCTCTGATAATTGCTTAATTTCTTTAGTTTTGAAATCACAACATTAGGCGTCTGGCAGAAGATACCATGGTGCGAAATAAGGTTAGCGTTATGTCTTCAATATTCAAAAAAGGTGAATTCCGTGGTGCAAGCATAATATATTTTTTGGGTCATCAAACTATGCAGTGCACTCCAACAGCCAATATTATATTAATTACAAGACAAGACAATAATGATTTTTCAATCGGGACTTGATTATATCGCTGGTGCATAAAGACGTAAGTGCCAATTCTAAAATATGGAGAAAAATCCTTTTCAAAAATATTTCACAGTGAAATGTTTCACAAAGTTTCTGATTTTTGATTGGCCGATTTTAAACAGTCCAATATCTTTGAAATATGACATTGCAAGATTGAAGTATATGTAAACAAAACCCTAAATTGCCAATAAAACATATTTTCACAATTTGGCACTTACGTCTATATGCATCTTAACCAGCGATATGCTTCAACAAGATTCTCATTCATTAATTTTAGTGAATCTTAAATAATTGCAAGTTGTTGGCAATTTTTCTTTTTCTAAAGTATTCAATAGATTAATCGATTTCCAGTTATTGCAATATCACTTAAGTATTGCTTACCTCTGCTTAATATATATGTACTATGAATTTTATACGGGAATGCATTTCATGAGGAATAGAAGCATCTGTGCTCTGTTGAGGAGGGGGGGTGGCGTTCCCAGTCCCCCTCCCTCTGGGTTCGCCTCTGCTTGGAGAATGTAAAATACATTACATTCTAACATTCGAATAAGGCAATCAGTAGCACAACCTGTTCTAATGAAATCCATGTCATTATGTATACTAAGTAGAAGCCGCTGACGTGGAGTTAACCTTATGTTTATTATTAACTTAAAATTGATGATTTTTGCGTTTATTTACCCTTGTTATATATTGCAAACATGTAGTACTACGACTATTATATACCCACATTTCATGAGATATGAAGAGATTCGTGTGATGTAAGAAAGCAGTACTTCTGAGGAACGTTCCTCCATTTCCGCCCTCTCTTGGTGCGCATGTGGCTACGCCCTTAAAATAAAGCAAATGCACATTAAAAGGCATGATGTATTCAACAAAATTGACCATTAAATATGACTAATGCAAGTGTTTAGTATTTACGTTAACTATGCCAACTATTTAAATACTTAGGCAATTACATGTGCTTAGACTCCTACAAGCTCGTATGTATAATGTATTTTGAAAGCAAAATCATTAACCCACATTAATATGAAACATTGACACAAACAAGTTATCAGTTGTAGCGGAACCAAATTTTTTCATAACATTTAGGAATGGTTTTTCTGCCCTTTAGTATCTTGCTTATCCTATGAAGAAGAATTCTGTATTAAATATTTGCTTTGTAGTATAATAAAAGGAAATTTTTTTCATTTGTATTCTGTGACTTATTGTATAATAAACCATATTAATGAATTAATGTTTACATATTATGTAGTTTTTCCTCAATTATTTCATTAGCTTCATTAACAAGGTATTAAAAAGACAATGTACCAAAACATTGATGAATTGCCAACATACATGGACAATAAGTCATTCTGAAATTATTTACTTTCAATTCAAATCCAGACTTTTTGGTTAGTTAATCAGATATTTGATTTTGCTTATTGTTAAGATGCACTATTGATAACTGTAATCGGACTTTACAAAAAATTGGTCAATTCAGCAAGGATTAATTTTCTAAACTTGATAGCGATCTATATATACGTCTTCTATTTGGCTCTTATCGTGCATGAAATTTGAGTTTGTTATTATTAGGGTGACATTACATGCTGCAAAAGATTTATATTTAAAATAATGAATTGTGATAAATTCTCCGTTTTACTATTCAACCTTAGCTTTAAAATTGATGTAAAGTATTACTCAAAAATCAGCATTTCAATTTTTATCATAGATTTATGTACACAGTATGTACGAAAATATATGCATAAACATTTAATATTTCAATTTATTAACTTACCAAATATGTCCTTCATTGCCACACATGGTACCATTGCTGACATGTGGGCATCTTTTACAAATAAGAGTAAGATAGCCGCAATAGTTAATTTCATCACTTGGTTTGAGCTCATTAATAGACGTACTTGATGTGAAAGCCAAATCCAGTAATGATCTTTGCCAAAAATTGAATGAGTGTTTTACGCTATGTTAAGAAGAGCACGAATGTATTAAACAGACGAATGTTAATTAAATTTCCTACTCAAATGAGTCATCAGCATGCAACATGTTTTTAAAAGCAGGAGTAAAACAAACTGCAGCTGGGAAATATTTCTCCATCAATAGATAATGCCCTACAAAATTCCTTATGCTGCGTGAGTTTTCCTACAGCATGGATTATTTGTAATTAGCAATTGACTTCTGACCAATATGTAGAATGACACTTTAGTCATATTGCCTAGTTGTAAAATCCACACTATTTATGACCTTCAATGTTATTTTTACATTATGTAAACTTCAAGTTTTAATAGCAAAAACATAGGTATTTTGGGAAAAAAAGTTCGATTCCCGCTAAATGCCCTAAATATTTTAAAGGGTTTCCGCCTAAAGTAAAAGTTTTGCATTTTCCATATATATATATATATATATATATATATATATATAAATAACATACATAAAAGGAGATTGTATTGATTTGTAGGCATGTTTTTTATGTTTTAAATTTATGTTTAAACTTATATTTAGTTACTTATAAAGTGGCCAAGTACTTTACCATGGATTCCAGTCTCACGGAACAATAATTTTGTGTAAAAATTTTCCCATCCCATTCTATAATAATTCCATTTCAGATGGAACATCGCTTATATAGGCTTAGCCAACGCTGAGAAGGGTGGTAGGAGCTCCCAAAATATAATGCCCTTAATTCAAGAACATACTAAATGTCCTTGCCTAATTTTTAAAAACTTAATGTTTATATTTTTTAATTGATTGTTGTTAATATAGTCTTTTTTATAAACACCTTAGCTAAGTCGACTTTTGAATATTCTTTTGTGCTGTCACCGCTTAGTATAAGAATCAAAATGCCAATTTGATTTTAATGTAAAAATGGACATAATATAAAGATAAATGCATCAATCAATAAGATTTGTCCTTATAGAGTAAATCGACTTCAGAGGTAAGATTTTTAATTTTTAATGAAAACTTTTCTTAAGCTATCATTTTACTAAAAAAAATAAAAAATAAGGGGTATAATATTTCCTAAGAAATTCTTAGTCAAACCAAAAATTTTTTTCTTCAGAATACTTTTGATATTTATTATGTTGAAATTAAAATTTAAATAGATAAATCGAAAAAGAAGTATAGTCACTAAAAAATTATTTCAATTTCCTATAATGCAAGAAATTGCTGCTGCATGTTTTGCAGTTAAGTATTTTTTTAATTTTCCGACAGCAAACGACCGCAAACTTCACAATGCTAAGATTTTCTTAGTATAAAGTAAAATGCAAATTTGTCGCATAATACTAAATTATCAAAATTAATTAAAAGTATAGAATGTCCCACAAGTCCCCGTTACATCAAAATTTTTTGAAAAATATATTTACAGAATTATATAAAGAAATAATAATAAAATGGTTAGTTATCATAAAGTCCATTTCGCAAACCACTGTAACGAATGCACAAAGCAGTCCTCTGAATATCCTTTTGTTGATTGAAGTCAATAATTTATGTGAAAATGGGTTAAATTCAACTGTGATAGCGATCTGTCAAGTTCTTAATTTTAGTCGAACAATCCTTGGGAATGTCAGAATTGCGTGGTTGCACACCCACCTTGGAACGTTTCAGTTGAGAACTTTCTTGTTGCAAAAGCTATTTGAGCTGATGCTCCGTTTTGTTGTAATTGTGATGACAATAATATTTCTCTTTCTTGAATAACTTATTCTAATACATCTCTGTAATTTTCACATTTTTCGCCCTTCAACAAAAAGGTCCATTGAGGTGTTTCGCAACTTTCAGAGCGTGCAGTTGAATCTGCTCCAAAATGGAGATTCTCCTTCTACTAAAATGGCATTCGGATGCAATTCTTGCCTTCAGCATATATCGCACATTCATTACTAAAAATAATTTATTTATTCAGCATTGCATGACAGAAGATCTCTTTCAGGTTGATGTATGTACTTATGGAATCTACTGTAAACATAAATAATGATTGCTATGTGTTTTCAGCTAAACATTGAAGACATTTAGCGAGCGGACTATTAATATTTCTATAATTGTTGCAAATTGTTCCAAAATATCTGCTCTTCAGAAAATATTGAATGAAAATTTCAAAGAAAGAACAGTTATCAATCTGAAATCCAAAATTTCGGTTGATAGATCATTCAAAACATGATATAAGAGCAATATTATTATTTGAGGGGCTGAACTGAGGTTTTTCCTATACAAACCTTCAATTTCTTAAATTAAAATGATTTGATGCAAATATAAGTGTCACCCTTGTTCCTTAGCCCCTATTATAAAATAAGCAAATGTACCAAATGTAAAAGTCTTACTTGTAATCAGCTGTGTTTCCTCAGTAGGTAGAAAGAAGCTGAACGCAGAAGGAGACGCACATCAATGTTCAAAAGCACAATAAGCCCAAACGCTGGAGGTGATAAAGGCTGAAGTAAAATTCATTTTTTAGAAGAAAATAAAACGATGTTTGACAAGACATCGAATAAAATAATTTTTAACATTTAACAATACTTACAACAAATCTTTGTATTATGTTTTTCCACATTTAGTGATTACCAACTGAAGCATGCAGATGTGTATTAAAACAATGAAATAATGAATGGAATGTATTGTTGGAAATATTTGAGAATTGACAAATACATATTATTTCTCATTGTGTTAGATGATTTATTTTATTTTTAGCATATTTTGATCTTTGAAGCTATTTCAAAATCTAATGTTCCCTCAACATTTCCGAAATTTATTCACAAAAACTACATCCACATTTTCCCAAAATATTATTTCTTCAATCGTACTACCCCAATTGATTTATGTTGGCATTTCAAAAACTATTTATTGATTGTTTCAACACTTATATAGAACATTCGTAGAATTGCTGCTTTGTTATAACTGGATGCCAATTGTTATAAACTTGGACCCAACAGTTTGGACTTTGCTCACTTTAGGCCTCTGCTTCAACATTTTTGGATATATTAAAACTATTTTTTATGTAAAGTGCTTTAATGTCGAATTTTTCCGAGGTACTTTCAAAAAATTGCTCTATTATGTTTCAATCATGAGATTGAAATTTAGTTTTAAAAATACCATTATGAAGACTCTAAATTTTGGCTCAAAAATGAATTAACAATATAAATTTTAAATTGTTTCTAAAAGCATTCCGGATGTTTAAAAGTTTTCTTAGTATCAATCATACTTATGATGCCAATTTGAATTCCATTGGCTATTCGTCTATGATTAGAAAAATTAATTCATTCAAGCAAGGTAATTTAGATTATATAATTTTGTAAATATGGCGGTAGATTCATCTGCCACGGTCTTTTGTTAATTATTTACTGCACAACAAACAATAAAACGTACAGAAGACGTCTTATTACGCATCTTAATATGGCTTAGAAATCGTTTAGAAATGTCAGGTGTAGAAGACGTGTTTAAAACGTTTAGAAATGGTTTAAAAGATGTTCATAGGACGTCTAAAAGACGTTTAAAAGCATTTAGCGGACCTTGTTTATAGAAACATTAACAATTTATAATTATATATTACTGCTAAACATTTTTATAAATTTTCAATATTCCGATTTAAGCTGACAAAACCGCATTATACAGATAGATATTGCTGCTACACAGCTAGTGAGCAGGTACAGAAATGATCAATGACAAACAGATCATGTTAGCATTGACAGTTCATTACAATGGTAAAAATCATAATTTTATAGTTATAAAATAATCGTATTTTGCAAAAAAATGTCCTAGTTTAATGTTTCAACACTGTGGTAATAATTTTGCATGGTATAAATTTAAATTGAATACTTTTATTCTAAATAAACATAAAAAATATTTTTCAAAGCATAGTAAAAAAATACTTTCAATTCATTTACTTCTTATTTTTAAGTAATATTCACTTAATTTAATATATATCGGTCATTATGTGGTTAGCGCAAGTAATAATATTTTAATTAATATCGGTCCCTGATGTCCTACTTAATATTGATAAAATTATTTTTTGTATATATATATATATATATATATATATATTACGTTTTGTAGTTATATTTTGAGGTGTACAATTTCATGCTAATGTTTATATATTCAATTAAAATGAAATGTAACAAATTCTATTCTATATTTATATTGAAGCATTTGTAGCTCAGATATTTACAAAAAAATAAAGATTTTACTTAGTTTGAATAATTCAATTGCGAAAAGCGCGCTTACATTTGTGCGTCAAGGGGAAAATTGAACATAAAATAGATCGAAAATATATTCCATTCCTCTTCTCCGTGCGCCTTTGCTTTCAATTCTGTGGGGTGCATACATTAAGAATCTATTGAATTCGTCAAACGAATTCATCATGATGAACAAATGTAAACGCCACAATGCGCAATTGAAATGGTCAATTGAAATCAACATGAGGAATAGATGTAAACGCATCTATAGTATCGGTACTGGTTGTTGTATCGGCCAGACCAAATGTTTTCGTTCTAGCAATAAATTGTAAGTATGTTGAAATTTATTTGAATATAAGAAAGAGCAATTTGTTGTAAATAGAACAATTTTAGCACAGTTTTGTGTTCGTTGTTATCTTCCACCTGCAGTTGGTTCTCCAAGAATAGGTTGCTAAACGCAATTAAGGTTTCAAAGCACAGGCGGATGCTATTACACATCCATGGATTATTGAATTTGCTTGACGAATTCCTCAAGTTGCACAAGTGGCTTAAGTTAAGGAGAGTCCATGATATGTTTATTAGAGAGTGTTGCGACTGCTGGATATGGCGCCCAATTATTTCTCTTGATTTGACAGCTTTCACATGCTGGCTTGATATACAATAGTTTTTCTAAAGGCCATGGACGCCTAAATAATATTTATCTGGACGCGAGGGAGCGTGCGGTTGAATTTAATTGGCGGGTGAGATGAGGCCATTGCATTGATTTGTTTCATCGTTAGCTGCAAACACTGCGCAATTAGTCGTTTTCGCAATGGTTAATAAATGCATTGTACCCAAATGTAGAAGTGGTTATTCTCACTGTTCACAAAAAGAAGTAACATTTCATTAATTTCCTACTCAAAATAAAGATTTACTGAATCAATGGAAACGTTTAATTCCGAGGAAAAACATTATTGTCACTAAGAATTCTCGAGTTTGTTCAAACCACTTTAATGACTCTGACTTCATAACAGTTAGTCAAAACAAAGAACAGAGAAAAAATGTTGGCGTCCTTAAAAACGGTACCTAACACCAATAGCTGCACCTTCGATTTTTCCAATAGGTTTGCGCGTCCTTCTTTTAGAGGTTCAGGACCGTTTATTGCAGAATTTCCACATGTTTACGAACTTTACATGAAGGAAAAAGATCTGCCATTAAAGATTGCCTATAATCTCAAACCATATACATTTCACCCNTTCTCCGGATTGGCTTTTGAAATACGTATAAGCATTCTTTCATCTGCAGGAGTGGTTTTCCTTGGTCTTCCTGATTTCGAATTTACTTGAATTGATCCTTCTTTCTTGAATTTGCATATAATTCTAGATACAGTGCTCCTTGGTACCTTTACAATCTTCGATATAGCAACTGCAGATAGACCTTCTGAGTGCTTTGCAATAATTAGCTCTTTAATCACGGAGGGAGTGTAATGCGGCATAACTTATTTGGCAAATAAATAAAAATGACATAAATAGTTGAGGAAGAAATAATTAATGCTTTGAAATTTGACTGCAAATAAATAAACTTCCTCAACAAGGCCCTGCTCAATACTTTTGCACACCCAAGCAGACGTACCCTCACTTTGAAACTTGTGGTGGTGACCACTAAGAGTTCACAAGTAGGTAAGTATTTTTCTAATTATCTTAAAATAGAGCCTTCTGTGTAATAACAATCCATGGACGCCTAAATAATATTTACCTGTACGCGAGGGAGCTTGCGGTTGAATTTAATTGGCGGGTGAGATGAGGCCATTGCATTGATTTGTTTCATCGTGAACTGCAAACACTGCGCTATTAGTCGTTTTCGCAATGGTTAATAAATGCATTGTACCCAAATGTAGAAGTGGTTATTCTCACTGTTCACAAAAAGGAGTAACATTTCATAAATTTCCTACTCAAAATGGGGATTCACTGAATCAATGGAAACGTTTAATTCCGAGGAAAAACATTATTGTCACTAAGAATTCTGTTTGTTCAAACCACTTTAATGACTCTGACTTCATAACAGTTAGTCAAAACAAAGAACAGAGAAAAAATGTTGGCGTCCTTAAAAACGGTACCTAAAACCAATGGCTGCACCTTCGATTTTTCCAAACTTGCCTTCATATCTTTCTAAGTCCGTGACCTCTAAAAAAAGATTAACTCAGGTAATTTTCCTTATTTGTGTTCATACATATCCTACAAACTTTTCAAGCATATTCGAGACTAAATGCTTTATTATTGAAAAAACTTCCAAACTCAATTATGATATTTTTGAATTTTTTGATACCTGTAAAATATTTTATGTACTGTGTTTAGAAATCAATTGCTGAAAACCGTTTATCTGCTGAAAATGAAAAAATAAATTTTCTTAATTCAAGTTTTTTAATGAAGGACAATTTTTTGGGTTTAAATGATCTTTTCGTTAAATTAAAAGATGAAATTCTTCCGAGTTCTATTACAACAATATCAAACTTCGTAGATTCTCACAAATCATTGTCCTTTGTACATTTTGTATTTTGCAAGGATGATCAATCGAAATTAACTGTTAAATCTTCCCTCTGTTTACAAGAAATCAGTAATCAAATTCTTTATGTGCTTTTGGAATTTTTTTGCCATTGTGCAAAAAGTTTTTTAGTTTTCAATGGAATGTTTGCTGCCCAAGTGATTCAAAATGCTACTTTGACTTAATAATTCAAAAATCTTTCAATTGTTTTATTAAAAACTTTATTGCAAATGCAAATGCTGATATAAAATCATTTCAAAAAACAAAGAAAAAAATAGCAAAGCTTCAAGGTTTATCTGCCATTGAGTGATTAGATTACCTAAAATAGTAATTTTTTCAAATTATTTTTGTTCTGTTTATTTCAATAGTTAATGAAGTATTCATTTTTTATTTTGTTATATTAGAGTCAAAACAATATATTTGCTAAAGTATACCGTTAAGTTCAAACAATATATTTGTATGTGGTTAGCTCAGGGTAAAAAATTAGTAAATGTCTTGAGCATTTTTCGCTCTGATTGTGTTTTGCGGCGTGTGAATAAGGTAAAACAATAATATTTTAACTGTTTGCGAATGGCCTCATGTCAACCAGCTTAGAATTTCTCCTTCACGTCCAGATAAATACATTTAGGAGTCCATGCTAAAGGCTGATGTCCCTTACTCCAACAGTTGCCAGTTAATTCCATTACTTAGAATTACATTTAAATATTCAATTGCTGGTTCTTAGTCACACTTGCTATCAGTCATTTTTTGTTACATTTTCACTCGCTGTCCCTCAGTGATGTTACACTATTCTTGATAGTGCCATCAAATTTAAAAATATAGTTTTTTGAAATAATTTATGTATTGAAAATTGAAAGTTCTACAAAATTCGAAATATACAAAAAATGATATATTTTTTCCAAAATATGAGCCAAAGTAAAACACTTTATTTACAAATATACAAATTCCAAGCAAACTCTTTAAGAAGGACATACATGATCTAAATCAATATATGTTACTCAAATATACAAGTTTCAAACTATGCAAAATTTAAGATATTTACTTCCTACGTATGTATTACTCTTCGCATTTTTTTAAGTCATGCCTGCTGATAGTAATTTTCCGCAACCTAGTCATTCATTATCCTTGAATCAATTAGTTAATTTAGACGCTGTAAGCAACGTACCAACAACAATATATTCTTTTCAATTGTGAAGTGTTATAATTCATTGATAAGCTGTAAACACAGCTTAAGTAACACAGACTAGGAATGTTGTTGGTAAATATTGTAAATTGTAGATGTTTGAAATTTTTTTCATCTAATTAATACATTTATAACAACTTACCCTATACTGTAATAAAAATTAATAAGATGATTGCCACTATCCATCTCGCTAAAAAAATTTCAATAATTTAGTATTCACGTCAATTTTCTCAGCTATTTTTGATCTTCAATTTATCTTAAAAAATTAGTTTGAAATAATTAGAAAAACGATATTTCATATAAAACAAATATTCAACAGATATGTTTAATAGTAAATATTAAATAGTAATTAAATTTAATTCCACTAAACAATGTGTGTTTGGAAGAATGCAAAAAGAAATTGATATATGATTAGATCGTTTTTTGCAATTAACAATGGAAGGGAGAATTGAATTGAATCCATATCAATTTCAGAATGGTTAAATTATTGCCTATATTAGCAACGAGTGTTAAAGATCCATTCAAAAATATTTTGGTCTTGCTCCAAAATATTTTTTAACATGTATTTAAGATGCAACTAAAGTAAATCTAGGTAAATTAAAGAGGCACACTTCATAATTTGTAGTAGAAGAGTAAGGAGTGAGGCTTCTATTTTGGATAACACTTTGGTTTCTAACACATCCATGATTAGGAAGCATATTGCAAATTATTTTATTCTAAGTTATATAAAAGATTGATAATACAATTCACTAGCAAATCAGTGTGTGATTATCACAAATTTCATCTAAAGTAATAGCACCTGCTGCAGTAGATGTGTTTGGGGTAGAACTCTGTTCAATATATTCTAAAATAGAAGTCAATAAATTGTTTTCACTATTTAAAAATCGGTTTTCTAAAATTGGCAACTAAAAATGGTGAAAACACCGCAAATATTTCCTATAAAAGTTTAATGATTTGACAGTGCATTGAAAATATTTTCATTTAAATTACATAAAATTCAGCAGCAAATCAGTATATAGTTGTCAAATAAATGATGGATTTCTAAAATAACTAAAGTTTAATATAAATAATTTCAGTTTGATATAAAATATTTGAACCTGGTAAAGTAGATGTGCTTGGGCTAGATTCCGGATCATCAGTTTCTAAGATAGAGGTTCAAATATTTTAATACCGTTCATTATTTTCTAAAAAATACACTCAATTAATTTTTTTATGTTTAAGAAACTGTTAATCTAAACGTTGCAATAATTATGATGAAAAAATCTGCAAGTATTTGCAATAAACTTACAATTAACACAAAAAACAATGTCTTTCATGATTTGGTAGGTATTGTATTGTAAATTGATTCATTCTAATTTTCATAAAGGATTAATAACAATAAATTCAAAAACCAATCATCATAATCTTATAAGTTATAACACATAATACGATGAAAGGAATATAATCTAAATTTTTATGATTTTCACTTTTTTTAAATAACTAAGAAAATCTAAAATAATTTATAGCACCTGCTGCAGTTGATGTGCTTGCACTTATTCCCCGATCATCGACTAAAATAGAAACTCAATGAAATAAATACTAATATTTATTTTAAGGAAATGTTTAACTAAAATTTGTTGATATTGAATAGGAATACTTGCTATAACTTTGCTGCCATCAATGAAATTAGCAAATAATTTGTAAAGATTAGCAACACGTAAAACAATGCAAATGACATGCAAATTTAGTTCTTTTAGTGAAGCTCTATATATATATATATAATGTAAACTGGCATATCTTGGATTCGTCCTTAAACATTATTTGATACCACATCTCAGGGGTCTAGTGTTGGTATTGGCTGCAGAAGCGCAACCGGTCTCGAATGTTCTTTGAAGACAATCGGGTTTAGCTGCCGGTTTGCACAATGGAAGGTTAAAGGTAGTATTCAATCAACGTCTAATGGTGCGTGTTGATACATTTGGTACTACCGCACCTAGATTTGCTTTGATTTCAGAAGATGAAGAGAATGGTTGATTGATGACGTAACTGTGAATGAGATGGCCAGTCTGAAGGTTTTTCACTTTTGGTCTTCCAGACCGCTTGCGAGAGGGAAAATTTTGCAGTTGCTGATAGCGAGTAACACTTCTGGATACCGAAGATACTGACACGCCCATTCTAACAGCTATAGCGTGATAATAGTACCCCTCCTCATACAAGATATGAATTTGAGCTCGCTTTGTTGGTGAAATTTCACTACTACGGACCATATTTCAAACTATAATGATAATGCTTTTCAGTGAAAATTTATTGTGTGTAAATCTAAAGTTGTGTTAATTTGATTGTCTAAATGAATTTGTAGTAAATTCTAAGAAAAATTGGGAATTCCAGGAATTTTACGAAGTTGCCAGGAAATAGCATAAAACACGCTTTAGACANTATATATATATATATATATATAATGTAGGCATTCACAAATTATTACTAGATGATATTGTAAATAGTTAGACACTATCTTACAGTAAGTGATTTTGAAAAAATTTGAAAAATTGAAGTCGTAAAATAGGCAGCTGAATTGAAATAGGCATATTGAATTGAATGTTATTTGTTCCATTCCTTTCAATAAATCTCTATATCAATTTCTCATTTAAATTGGTAAGTATTACATTATCATGAATTTTAGAATAATTCTTATCATTTTAGGAAAGCTTCAATTATATATATATATATATATATATATTTATATATATGTGTGTGTGAGTGTGTGTACGAGGTGCTTTGTTAATTTTGTAGGTTCATTTTAAATTAATCCTTATATAGACACTTTATGGAATTAATTCAAGGAAATTTTTTAAGATATTTTTGTTTAATGTTTGCATTGTTTTTTGCTGAAAATGTTCACAAAAAGAATTAAATTCATGAATCAAGACAAATTTTGCTGTTCAGTTAAGGTCTTCACATATTCGAATTTTTGCTTTTGATAGACTGAGAAATGACTAAATGGCTCAGAAACAGCCATTTCCAGATTTATCTATATGAGTTAATTAATTCCGCAAAGACCTGTAAATAAAACTAAACAGATTTTGTTAATATAATAGGGCCAATTCGGGTAGCACAAAAACGGCATGACATTTTATTTTAAAAATCCTAACTGTTCTGTACTTAGAGATGATTAAACATTGGTAAATATGTGTATGCTTTAAATAATCTCACTATTGTATTCAAAACTTATCTGGAGAAGATTTGCGGCTTAGTCAATGCTGAGAAAGAAGTAAGAGCTGATATTGTCCCCAAAGGACATGGGACATGGGCTAAATCATCACGCTGGGTAGAAGACTTGTGTAAATATCATAATGAAAAACGTAAAATTATATAGCGCAGTCAAATTTTTAGTAAATTTCATTGATGGTTATGGTTTGCATTCGCTGGAGAACGCGATTAAATTTGTATATATATATATATATATAT
>CABFPE010000605.1:210524-227316 GCA_900660155.1 Hofstenia miamia | reverse complement strand
ATATATATATATATATGTGTGTGTGTATTAGGGCTATTCCTAAAATAGGTTTTTAGCAAATTTGAAAACCTTGGGGTCCCAAACGTGGAGAAATTATAGAATATGCTTAAAGAATGCAAAAAAATCCTAAACGTAAAAACGTCCTATTTTTATGTCAGGTATCCAATTCTTATAAAGGCAGTTGATGCCAGTGAAGATCATTTATGAAATTCATATGTATATTTGCATAGGATGTTTTTATTGTCTTTATAATATCACTTTGTCAATTGCTCTTGATAATCAAGGGAAAGCAATATGCTCCATTAGAGTTAAAATTTCTCAACAAAAATCACAATGCAGTTTATTTTAAGTTTCATGCCCACTAAGCCATACATCTACCAATATTATGTGTTGTTGTAGGAAGTTTTTAGTCAAATTTGAAGTTGGAATCACATTGCACCTGAAACAAGAAGTCGATTTGCTTTCACTTTGAAAAATCAAATTAAGTTGATTGTAGACGAAATCATTTTGTTTTTATCCTTTCGTTTACTTATTTTCTCATTAATTTTCTTCTTTTTAATTTTGTAAACTTATGTTGACTACAATTTGTTGTAATATATATATATTATTATTATACCCTCGTTTTTTTAAACTTTGTGGAATATTTCACTCCTATACACTTAGTTTTCTATGAAAATTGAGCTCTTCTATCAGTGCTATTACGAAATACAATAGCTTATATTTTTTCATCAGCGATACTTCCACAACAAATGTCAACATTTGCCGATAATATTTTCAAGGTTTTAAAGGAAATGTGTATGGTGGAGGGTACAACGAAATCTCTAAAAACGTGTATACTGCTATTGATATTTAGGAGCGCATTTAATAAAGAGTGATTGAAGCCGATCTGGGCCGAATTTGCAATGAAGGATATTAGCTGTATAAAACTGGCTAGTTTATTTGGTTGTGTAGTTTATGTCGAAATAGGACAATAGTTTATATAAATAAATTAGATTTTAAGAACTGATATATGATTTTAAATATTGGTAGTTTAAAACCAGGAACCAACCACACATCTTAGGAAACTTAAAAATGGTATTAGCTGAAGGCTCTCATGAAAATTAGTTTTTCCATTTCTTGAAAAAATTGTGTCAATAACTTTGCCCATAAAATTTTATGAACATTTAGTCAGAGGGTATATTATTACCATATTCTTATACTTATATATGTTTGATTCATACTTAGCTTCCTTTGTTTCACATAATACATTTTTTGTTGCAATTTGGGTAGCCCAGGAGCAATAAAGTTATTGTGCAGCACAGTTAAATCATGGCTAAAAAATAGGACATCGATTCGTTTTATCTGTGTGATCATATAATAAATTACATATTTTACAAACCGCATGTTGAAAAATGTCAATGTCAGTAAAAATATGCTAACAACATACAATATCACTGGGTGTATTTAATTTTCTACATTAATAGAAGCTACCAGCCAAATTTCAAGACGATTGAATCATTCTTAAGGAAAATATGTAGAGGCGCAATTTATTAATCCCCCAATATACGAAGTATGTAAAAAAACCTCAATAAAAATAGCGTTAAAAAGAAGAAAATCAAAAGTCTTACCATCACAAGGTGGTATTTCAACACCTTCCACACTATTGATGGAAGTAAATGTCAGAGTGTCATTACTCGACTTCGTGCATAGCATTTTCGACATCCGTAAATGAAACTCTAGCACATCATAATACACTTTTGAAACATTAACTCTAAGAAGGAGGTCTAGAAATCTAGTGTTTGGGTTAAATATTCCGCCATGAATTATACATTCAGGAGCGTCTGCTTTAAAGAGATCATAATCACTATTATAATAATCCAACGAATTGCTATTGATATCAAATGGTGGACAAAGACGTATCTGTGTATTTGATGAGTTATCCTTCCAAATAATATGAATCCAGAAATACTCATTGTTGTCTTTCACATAATCATTGTAGAACATCAGGGTGTACGCAGCACGAAACTCGACTTCAATGATTTCTGGTGTAATTTTCCATATTGAACAATGACTTCCTAAAAAAATATTTATTAATGATTTAGTAAATTGATATGTAAGCAGATATTAAGATTATATCATTCGTTTTTACTGTCATATTCAATTGTGGCTTACACGTGAGGTAACAGTTAAAAGACTTTGAAAAATATGCATAACTTACTCATTGGGATCATTCGTTGACATGTAAAGATCAATTAATCAAAATTTACATTCTTGGAAGGGACGAAGGAGGCTAAATACTTAGTTAATAACACATTTTCGTTTTTATTAAAATTTTGTTCTAAAAATGACGATTTTCGTCATATCATTAACATACCTAATTTATGAAAGAAAATTTCTACAATCAATTTATAATAAGTGTCAAGCAATTTAAGAGAAAGCTCAAGCAATTGAACTTTTAAAAAATTTTGTAACCTAATTTGCGTAATATAAGGCGTATAATTCGATTACTTGATTAAACATTTAGCATTCATTCTCGAATGATATTGATATTCATTTTAATTTAGTACTTAAGTATTTACAATATTTTGTTAATGAAATGGAAAGTGGCAAGAAGTGCGGAGTTAAGACCAGAAGCGGACGAGAACCATACCATCAATCGAACAAACAAGAGAAGAAGAGTGGTTGAATCAGGAGACAGCGGAGAACACCTGACGGCGATTTGCAGGAGCCAATGGAGCATATAGGTGGACATGGTCGGGAAGAATTGTACAAAAACGGGTAAGTTTACACTTATACAAGAGAAAATTGCCCAAGGTACACATGGAATGTGTACATGAAAAGCTCAGCGAAAATTCATTATTAACATTGCGAGAAATGGCAGAATTATAGTCAGAGACACATCATATCACGGTTGCTATTCATACTACATCTAGATGTTTAGATTGCCATTTATTCACTCTTAGAAAAGTCCGTTATGAATAGGAAACAATGAACTCCTTGGGCGAACCAACAAATGGGAAGAAAATGCACGCAACGTAACAGGGACCTGATTGGAGAAATCAAGTATGCAATGTATTTTGTCGAATCAAATGCTAACTTCTTTCTTCAGCCCACACTTGAAATTGGCAGGGGTGTACGACTGTAATGGTTTAAGTGCAATAATTGACATAACATACCATAGAATTATAGAATCGACAGGATTTTAATATGGCCAACCTTTATGAAAAGTGGTACCATACTTCACAAAATTGTCCCATAATGGTATACTGCTAACGTTTTTTTTACCTTAAAAACGCATTAAAGCAATTTTACGGCATAATACCCACTACTGATTAGCCACTCATTGCACATTTCTCACGCACAACACAGATTGATTACGTAATTTTTTTCGCTGCTTATGGATGGAAAAAATTTGGTTTTCACCTTGAAATAAATTATTTCAATAACATTGACATTGACACCATAGCCTGTCAGAAAGAATAAATCGAATTAGAGTGGTTTCCATCACATAATTATCAATTTTTCCAAAACTAGCTCCAACCATTTTGAATGTGTTTGCAACCGAAAATTTTTCAAATTTTTTCTGAGGGTTCTTTCCAATATTAAAAAAATTGAAGTGTTTAAACTTTATTATTTTTATGAAGTTTCTTAAATTCTCAAGTGTAACTGTTGTTAATGTTATTAGTTATTTCCATAAGAAAGTGGAAGTAAACATACACATTCAAAAAACTCACTTTATAGCATATGTAAAAAGGATTGCAGAGGGATAAATGTAATGATTATTCTAATTGCAATATTGCAGCCTGTTGAAAAATAAAAATTTCTCATCCCTTACAATTTAAAAAAAATTCGACCAAACAAAGTAAAATCCTTCTATCCATTCTATCAGATAAAAATATATTATTTTTACTTTTCCCTTATAAAATGACCGACCTTTGTTGGAATTTTGCAAACTCCTGGTGAAACGCCTATTTAGCAATATCTGAGCTAGGTTTGCAGATTATCGTAAAAATATGAACCCATGAAATTGGGAAGGATAAGCGGTTTTCTTGCATGTCAAACACATATAGTTGAACGTAAGCACATTTGGGGGAATTTTGTCGAAATTCACGTAGAAACTAAAACCTTTGGTTACCTACTTTAACAATTTGAATTTTGATTTAGTGGTTTTGTTAATTTGCCATATTTTTCATGTTTTTCCATAATGCCCATTATTGCAGTATTGCGAACATAATCACCACATCATAGTAATGGGATTTGAAACAACAATAATATTGCCATACCATATTTTACATCTTGAGGAGTGCAAATCGAGATCAGCATGCCACAGCAAAGGTGCCATCTTCAGGGGAGCGAATATGCACATGATTGCCGTTATGACACAAATGGGGATTGAAAAGCTTAAGTCTCATTGGAGAAGCTTCTGCAACGTTTATTTCAACAAATAACTCATAGAGCTGATGAACGAGACAAATGCAAATGCTGGCACTCCTGTGAATTTAGTTGTGATTGTAATAGAAGGTTATATACAGGTACACTGGAACAATTCTTTTCAGCTCTACCCGCACTCTCACATGATAAACCCAATTAAAAACGTTAGGTCGGTTCTGAAATCGCAGCTCAACTATAGCTTAAGTCAAATAAAGTGACCACATTATAAACACATTTTGATAACAAACGAAAGGCAAATAGAGGCTTATAAAATATATCCGAAAATGTAATTGTCTCATCTTGTAACCTGGTGACAAAGTTATTTGAAAAGTTTGCCATGCAAAGCGTGACACGCAGATAAACATCTTGAAACTGGATCCATTAAATTGACTCTAACTTCTTGAGTTGTTTGTGTTTTGATTCAAGGATGTAACTCTTTAATTCTTTCAGATTGTGGGATTCTTTTGACCAAATTCTTCAGAATCTGCCACATGTTCTCTATGGGTACTAGATCTGGTGAATTCGGTGGCCATTGTATAACTTGATATTATAATTTGTCAAAAATTCTTTCTTCAATTTTGAGGTATGAGGGGTTGCTTCATCTTGTTCTAAGATCCATGAATCGGATATAAGCAGGATGCGTATGGTAAAAATTCATCGAGTATTTGGCAATATTTTGAGCTATTAATTGTACCAGTGCCATCCAGTGTGAAAACTAATGATAGTCAAATTTTAAAAAGTGGCCACTTCTTTTTACTTGAGCTATGTGTGGTGCTGAGAGATATCAAGTACTCATTGGAAGTGATCCGGCAGGACTTACTTTGAAGACAGTATAGCGTCGTCGAATTATGGAGTAAATAATTGACGAAGAACAAACAACTATTACTCCATTCAAATATCTTCGCTTTGTGAACAATATCAAGCATTTTTCAGGATGACACATTCTTCGAAGACATGCAATTAGGTCAATGAAGATAACATTTCACATCTTTTGCTATTTGATGTAACATCTGGAATAAAACCTTAAAACTGTTTGTCGTAAATATCCCTATATTTTCTCTAAATTATGTAAGAAAATTAGATTTTAATTTATTTGTTTTATATTGTTTGACATGTATTTTAAATTGAATTTAAAATATTTAATTTCTTTAAGAAAAGATATAGTTTTCTTGCTATTAAATGAATATCATTCAATCTTATGTTTACCAATAAATTTGATTAAAGCTAGTGTGCATTCCAAGCAAGGGTTAAATTCTTGTAAGAAAACACCTATGAGTGGTAGACTAACTCAGGATCCTATAAGTACAATACAGTCCATAATAAAAAAGTGGAAATAGCAAGGTACCGTCAGTAATAAACCAAGAACTGGTGCTCCAAAGAAGGTAAGCACTCGTGATTGCTCCCAACTTGTTCGGAATGCAAAATGTAACCCCCGGGTAGCCAGAAAAGAACTAGTAGACGAAATTTCGTCAATTGGAGTGAACGTCACAAAGCAAACGATCACGAATGCAATGAAAAGCAAGGAACTACGCAGGTGCCAATCCCGGAAGGTTCCTCTACTAAAGAAGAAACACCTGGAATCTCGCAAAAAGTTTGGTACAGATATGTTGCAGAAAGAAGAAGCATATTTTAATAAGGTCCTGTGGTCAGATGAAACAATAATCGAATTATTTGGCAATAATTATAACACGAAGGTTTGGCGGAATCTAGGCACCGCATACAATCGAAACGATACCCTACCAACTGTGCAACATGGAGGAGGTAACATCATCATATGGGGTTGTTTTTCTTCAGCTGGCCCTGGAGACATCCACATCATAAAATATACAATGAACTATCGAAAATACAGTGAAATTTTAGAAAATCACCTTTGCAGCATGTCTGCTTTCTGTTACTACGTTGTTGAAAAAAATATACTTTTTTCACAACGTTATGAATACTTTTTTGACCCACTGTATGTCTCCAACAA
Source organism: Hofstenia miamia (assembly GCA_900660155.1). Classification (NCBI taxonomy): domain Eukaryota; kingdom Metazoa; phylum Xenacoelomorpha; order Acoela; family Hofsteniidae; genus Hofstenia; species Hofstenia miamia. The sequence goes on along the minus strand of CABFPE010000605.1, from coordinate 220,937 downwards.
TAATCACAAAGCATCTACGATATTTTGTTAGCAACTTCGATATTTCTGACTGAAGTGTACATTCACTTTCACTTTTCCTTGCAGATGGTTTAATATAGAAATTTATGATAACAACATTGGAAATGTTACGAGGCAGATACCAATGTCTTCATTAAGAATACTTGCTACAAACTTATGTCTATGTACAGACCACTCTTGATTTACATATGTTATAAGGCCACCGACGCCATCAAACACTTGGTCTTGTCTGAACAAATATAAAACATCAACCTTAACAGCAATATCAGGTACTTTAGTTTTTTTCAGCTTCAACTCTTGGAGAGCAACAACAGATACATTTGAGTGGTTGCAAATAAATTCATCCAGCTGCATAAAATTCGAAGCTATACCATTTAAATTATTGGCGTATCCATAAGGAAGAGTCAACAGCTAAAATCTACAATTTGTGGGTTTTTATCCAGTCATTGCGTGTTACTTAAGCTCACCAAGTTATCATTGTAATATTATGACAACAGTTCTTTTCTGTTTACTCCTTCATCAATAGGTTGCGTTCTTTTCTTTAATACCAACTGCTCCTTCTTCAGATCGTCAACATTGAGAAATCAGGACGCAAAAACTCGGTGTTAGGAAAAGTGACAACTGTTATACGTGTTCAAGAAGCTTGTTTATTATATTTTCCTAGACGTTCTATATTACCAATAGAGATATTGCTTTCGTTAAAGTGCAGTGTATTTTGTCTGTCTGTCCGTGCTCTGGCATTCCACTAATCCGCAACTTTTGGTTACATTGATTTTCCAAGACTGCATTTGCTTTCTTCTATGGACTGTTTTAGAGAGACCAAGCGTTCATTGCGAATTGGACAATTTACATTAGACGCTTTCATGCTTGCAACATCGTTCCTCAACTATTTCATTAATAATATCCTGATTCGGCGTATAAGATATAGCAGTGTGTTGCATTTGTACAATTATACAAATTAGTTTATCTTTTCTTAGATTTTAAGAGACGATTCATTGTGCAATCCTGAGACTAATTGTTGTTCATTGTTTGACATAGTTTTAGGACACCAAAACAAATTTCGACATTGGTGGCTAAAAATGACATTGATGAGCAGAAGTCACTTCAAGAGAAACTACTTTAATTTTTTTGATTCTATGGTTAAACTATGGGATTCGTCATGCGTAATGTGTCACATTTTAGTAAAATCGCACTTCTATAACCACCAACATAAATTAGCAATGTGACGTGATTTTGTAAATTTTCTTGCTACCAATCACGTAGCCTAACTGTGGTCTAACAGCGCCTATTTGATGCATACAGATCATTAGCAATTGCAAATTCTACATCGGTTATTGATTAGTGATTATCCAAAGTTTGATAATGCGGTTATAATTTTAAAGTCAAATCTTAAATCATATGTAATTTCATTAAATGCAAAAGATTTATGCTTGAAAAAATGTATTAAAATAAATCTTAATTCAGAATGATTAAATGGCTATAAAGTGTTAATCCGACGATTAGTATTTGATTTCTATTATGCATATATACATAATCTACCTATAAGTGAATCCATGTACAGTGTCCCCGGAACTTAAGCAGAGGAGGAATTAGTCCTTTCTTAAAATCAACATTTGAGAAAAACCTGTATAAATTTTATAATTTAACTAGTAAAATTCATCGCATTTTGATTAAATGCTGGGGTAGTAAATGTAAATTCCCCTTAGTGTAAATTTGTTCCGCTGTCGCTGTCCATGTATATAAAATAAGTTATTTTAAACGAACTAACTTACCAAATATATCCTTTATTCCAACACAGGGTACCATTGATGACATATAGACAATTTTTGCAAAAATAAGTAAGGTAGCTGCTATAGTTAATCGCATCACTTGGTTTGAGCTCATTAAATCACTTACTTAATGTGAAAGCCAAATCTAGGCATGATTTTGGCCAAAATTTAAGTATATATACATATATTCGGACACTAACAACAAGAGGAAGATAATTTCAACAAACAAATCTGGAAATTAAGTATAACCCCTAAGGATGCATATAGAATAACTAACATTTTGCTTTATAAAAATTAATTTACTGAGAAGTTTGCTCGTCTACGTATGTATATACTCGTACATATCTATGTATATTAGGGTCGTTATGACTTTTTTCTAACCCCATTTCCCTGTATCATGAATGCATGACCTTTTCATCATAATTAGAAAAAATTGGAGTTATTTTGATTTTATCTAAAAAAAAGAGCACCCCAAACAGAAATGAATATTTAATATTTAAAATATTAGCTGAAAATTTGATTTCGAATTGTTGTTAATCTTATCCAATTATTAAATGTTTAAATGATGTTTACTATTAAACTGATGATTAGTAAGGATCAACATATTAAAAAATTTCATTTTATATAAAACTGTGTGTGCACATTTTTGTAATCAAAACGAATTTATACTTTTCTAGTTTGATTTTTGAAAATAAAACCGAATTTGATCATTATTTGCGCCAAAATAGGATAGTAATTTCTCTATTTAGTTTTTTAATTTTTAGGGGGTGCATAAATACCTACTTTACAAATCTTATATTAAAGTTGCCAAAGATTGGACTTTGTTTAATATTCATTATACATTATAATATATATTTCGCTTTATTTAAAAAAAAACCTTTTTAATTCATTTTTTGCATATTAGATAAAATTCTATGGTAAAATGTAAATGTTGCTTATACGTAATCATAATTCTGCTAAATACAATGCGAGACACATTGAACAAAATTTTTAAAAATATTTACAGATTTCCAGTTACACTACATGATCGTCATCCAAATATAATCAGTGATCATACTTTTAATTGATTTACCAGCATATCGAAATTGAAATTCTTTAAACTTTTGGTGCATTTTCTCACCATATTGATCACTTATGGAACATTGATGTCGCAGCAAATCCGGAAGATGGATATAAATATAGTGCATCTTTGGCGAGTAGTTAATTTCTAGGACTTTGTAACATTCTATCATTGAAGAAACCGCTTCCCTTTTCTGTACAATCGATAATTCAGAAGGTACAAGAACTTTTGCGAAGACATACAAAATAGAATCAAGACAGTTCTTTTGATTAAAATTCAAAGAATTGACAAAATTTTGATTTTTAGAACGTTTATCTACTTGTGGACCAGGAAGTATACCAGCTTTTATTTTCATCTCAGATATGAAGTACTTGAACAGCTTGTTCATTTTTTAATCCCTTAAGAAATTCTTTAAATCAGCCTAATTTTATATGTAGCATTGGTAATACAACGTCATCTGCTTTTATAATTGGTTCGTTCAAAACACTAAATTTCAAAGACGCGCTGAGGTTCCCATTCAAGTTCCGTGCATCGTTCTTTACTCTGAGCATGGAAATAGCAATAAATACATGGATGCCGAAGGTATCCTGAACTGTTTAGTTTAGTCCACACAATATTTGCAACATTCTGAAATCAGCACATACTTTCCAACTTCCTTAACAATATTTGATGTCTGAAAGCACAGATATTATTGTAGAATAGCATCTTTCATCACTGCAATTGGAATTGGAGGCAATGATCAAAGCAACTTTTAAGTCAGAGATACAACCATCAAGAAAAAGAACGTATTCGGCTGCATTATATTCTCCGCGGATTCTGGTAAAGAGTGAGGGAACATCAGTACAAAAACAATATTTATCATCTTCCTTAAAATAAGAGTCCAAACCTTTACTTCGATTTCGAATTCCACGGCAGGTAATTTCAAAACTCAAAATTCCAATTTCTTTCAAAATTCTTTTCAATTCTTCAGTTCCATTTATGCCCAGTCTTAACCTTTTCAAATAGAAGTCAAATTGAGTTTGGTTAACAAACGCAGCCGTACAAGTATTGACTTCATGATTAGGTGAGAAAGATTGGCATTCTTCATCTTCAGAATCTTTATCACTTAAAACAAGATGAGGATTCTTCGGAATAGGAATTAATTTATTTTGCTGCACAGGGGTGCGATTTGAACAAATATCAGGATAATAGCTTTCGATTTTGTGGAACCAACATTAGCCATACGAAAATAGCAATATGTCCAGTGGTTTGTTTGTTCTCGCCATACACGTGATATTCCAAAAGGCATTATTAAGCAACAACCGCTTAGCCAATCAATTAGCCACGACGAGCAACTCCGACAGGCGTAACATTTTTTATCAATGTCCTGTAACAAATTGACATTAAAGTAGGACTCATACGCATTGATAAGTTTCTCATTTGATGATAAAAGATACTTTCTAGACTTTTGCGAAATATAACGAGCCCGAAGGAAAAAAATTAGTCTTTTTTGTATTTGCAACAGCGAGAAGCCATTTGATTACCAATTTTTTCAGAATCTGAAAGAAAAACATGAAAAACAAAAATATTATATAAATGAAAAATTATATAAAGTAGAAAATATGAATGACGGTTAAACCATCCAATATCAATAAAAATTGTGTTGATTTTTGAAATCAGCTTAAAAAATTTATTCAAACGATCACTCTTTTATTATGGAAAAGAGCAATTTTCATGGCAACACTGCTAGTGGGAATGTTTAATAGAGATTTCCTCTCCCCTATCTAACTCTGGATTTGATAATAACTACGAAACGAAACTTTGCACAAACATATTCTTCATTCTGGTAAAATTAAATTAGAATATTCAGAAATATAACACTATCAATATTTTTGATGACGTCATCACATCTGAAAATTTGGAAATTCTTGTCAAATAAGTTGAATATTGGTCTTAGCAGTTGGATGCGATTGAATTCATTAGAATTCACTCCTAACTTACCAAATATTAATTTCTTACTTATTATGCTTACTTTTTTCATATTAATAATAGGTTTTTGCAAAATCTGGCAGTCTGTAACCACTGGTTGAAAAACAATAAAATGCGTAGATACTTGAAATTTTTATTCGGGTATTAGGACCTCCAAAAAAAGTTAGGAAAGATCACCAAATTTAATTGAGAGCTTCATAACTTTTTCAGTAGTAATCGAAAGCTTAGGGAGAGGGAAAGGAGATCCTTCTACCGCAGGTAGAATAAGATTAAAGCAATGTCCTTAGTTGAATATTTACGCTATTAAGCTACCCTTTTTGAGAGGTTTTTTCTGCTCAGAAGCTTGCATTTGGCTCACTTATTTCGATTGGATTTTAGATAGAAAAGAAAGTTGTTTTAATTTGAATGCTTTTATGCTCATTCCCCTTCTAAGTTCTCTTTTTGAAAATATTTTATTTACAGAAAATGCTTTTTCGCTTACCAAAATAAAAGTCTAAGAACATACAAAATGGTTCTCGATAATCAAGGATTAATGTAGAAATAGCTTAGATTTTAAAAGAATAGAAATTTCGAACCTTTTATTTGAATAGGCTATTTTCATAAAACTTTTCGAAACTTTAGTTAATTATGGAGAGAGAATAACTTTAGAAAAGTTAACTTTAGAGAGATTCAACTATTTCTATTCTTCATGAAAATTTTTTGCACCCCCAAGTTAGTCTGCTACCCTGGCTACAGCATCGGTATTAGTGTTGTGCGAGTAGAGCTTTTTTAGTGCCGTGTTCTCTCGGGAAAAAATTCTTTATTTCTCTTACCCGAAACTTTTTAGCCGTACCTGAGAATATAACATTTTTTCTGCTCTTATTTATTATTTACATACTAAGATAAAGAATCACAGATGTCCATGGTATTATTTATTATAACAGAATGTATATTATTCAAGTTTTAGAAATTTTGAAATAAACTAAAAATAAATTACTTATGTCTTAAATATACATCTATTTTAAAGAATATGCATAATTTAAATATTGGGATTTTTCAAATCTGAACTAAACCAACAGCAATATATTTTTTAAGGATATATTTCTTCTAAAAAAAATTCATTGATTAAATTCAACAAAATTTGAAATATGCAAAATTTAAAGGTTTTTTTCTCAAATGATATAAATGATCTAAAATAAAACATATTATTTACAAATTTACAAATTCCAAGTGAACTGCTTCCTAAGGACATCTCTAATCTAAAGGAATATATGTTACTCAAAGATACAAGATTCAAGTTAAACAAAAATATAAGACAATATTTTCTACGTATTTATGCGTATTAGTCTTCGAATGTTTTCAATTCATGCCCGAAGTATCATCTTTGCCCACAATCTAGGCTTTCTTTATCTTGGAATGAATTATTTAATTGAACTTATGTGATCCAATGCACACATATCTTAATTAAAATTACAAGAATCTTTATTTTTCCTGCTGTAAAATTTTTGATTTGGGCAAAACTCCATAATTAACAATTAGTTCAATTTTGGATATTTATGTAAATATAATAAATTATATTAATGAATATTCATTAGTAATAAATTAACTGAATAAGTAAAGAATTTTGTTTTGAAAGAGTATTAATTTGTAAATATGTTCGAATTCTATCCATAAATGATATACATTTTTTCATTAAATTATTAATTCATTTACCAACTTACCCAATTTTGTGATGAAAATTAATAGGATGAGTGCCACTATCCATCTCGCTAAAAAAATTTCAATAATTTAGTATTCACGTCAATTTTCTCAACTATTTTTGATCTTCAATTTATCTTAAATATTTAGTTTGAAATTTTTCAATAATTTAATGCTCATGTAAAAATTAAAGGCATCCATATTTTTAATGCTCAACTAGTTTAAATTAATTAGAAAAACAATTTTCCACTTAAAGCAAAGCTTCAACAGATATCCTTAGTAATTCTTATTAAATAATAAATTTGAGTCTCACTAAATAGAAATGCATGCAGAGCAAAGCAAAAAGTAATAGAAACTCGATTAGATCGTTTCCGCAATTTAAAATGACAGTGAGAAGTAAATGGAATCGTTATCAATTTCGGAACGCTAAAAGTTTTGTCCATGTTAATCATGTATAACCGCATTGCACTCACCCGCAGTGAGTGCGCCCGCAACCGCACCCCAAACGCATATTTTCTAAATGTCGCCTGTCATTTCAAGTTAAAAAATGTCAGTCACCGAATTGACTTTCTATTAGTTTTGTTTAATTGGGTGAATGATATCAAATATATTATATTATGTAGATTTCGTAGTACACTTAATATTGTAGCTTTGTATTACACATGTAGCAAAATAAGAATGTCTACCCGCACCGCAACCCAGTGGTAAGCCCGCACCCGCGTACATCTTTGATGTACAGTCTTAAAGATTCATTCAAAAATATATTGATCCTGATGAAGTTTTGTTTGAACGCGCACGTGAAAATCATAGAGTAAATTTATCTTAATTAAATAATAGACAGGCACATTTCATATTAGTTACAAAAATAAGATGCGAGGCTTTCATTTTATAAATATTAGGTTTCTAGCACTTTCATTTATTGCAAATTCTAAATGGCATAAATGATTAATACTGATGAAATTCACAATCAAATCAACATATACAGTTGAACTACAGTAATGTGTACGTCCGCTTTGCCACATCATTCTTTACGCAATACTGGATTTTACCCAAAACTGGAGATCAACTTGGCCTATTTTAGGAAAATAAAAAATTTACACAGCATTTGATTTTTAGTAGTATTTGCTTTAATAAAGATTTTGTGATTTGCATTTTCTAAAATAACTAAGAAAATCTATAATAATACATAGAACCTGCTGCAGTTGATGTACATGCACTTTTTCTCGGATGATCTAAAAAAGAAACTAAATGGCTTAAATACTAATATTTATTTTTAATAATAAATTGTCAACTAAATCATTACGAAAATTTGCTATATGTTTGCCGCCATCAACGACGAACTTAGATACAGCAAATAATTTCGGTTAATTTGAAAAATGTATTTTTTAAGTAACTGACTGGTAGATAACAATATATTAGCTTAATTACAATATAATATTAACACATTAATTACGTCCAATACAAAATCTGGTATCATGAATCTTAAAGATTTTATCAGTCCTTTATTACACTGGAGGCATATGTTTTAATATTAAATGACACAATATTAATGTTGTTTATTAATAATTTATGCATTTTCTGTTGCTTGGCTACAAAGTGATGTAGCACTTTCATAATATTGTAAAGTTATGAAAAAGCAAGAATTGATCATTTATTAAAATAGATGTCGCATATATAGCTGCAAATAACAAGTTGTATGGTAGACATCAATTGCAAGACATCAGGTACACATTCGCAGTCTTCATTGCTGGTACCAGTCTTTACAAATATTGAACCTTGTAGGTATGTATATTAGTGATGTGCAGGTACGTCTACTACTCGCGGATACCCAATTTCACCCGCTCATACCCGCGGGAATAGGCGGGAGCGCATAAATATAATCGACACGGGTACGCTTTTCATTTTACCTAATGTGAATTTTAGCACAAGAAACCCAGACACTTTGTACAATTTGTGATGTTCTCTAAAACACCACTGGATAAGAAATCGTCTCCTTTTCAATTTTCGCCCGATCACAGGAATGTTCAGGAAAGCCTGAACGGATTCGGAGAACTACTTACAGAAAACAAAATAGTTGAAGCTATTTGTTGCTTTATCACAAAGTTTCTCCACAGCAGGGAAGCACATTGTTTGAAAATTGTTTGAAAATTTGGACAAAACCGACTGTATTAAAAGGGTGCAATGGCAGCTTAGTATTAAATGTGACACTTTCATAAACATAAATGGTGACGGTCCCCTTTTTAAAAAACTTTCTAAACATTATATGAAATTGCCATTTTTTGTGAATATTGCAATAAAAAAATAATTTTGGTATTTAACAAAATAGAAAGCATTTTTTCAAAACTGGCTGTGACATTTTCAAATATGTACCTCCAATTTTTGGAAAAACCTAATAAATCTTTGCACTTTTTGCAAGACAGATTTTGGACAACTTGTAAATAATTAGTCTTTTATGATACATTTGGAAAAAAATTGAACCTGAAGGAAATTGAAATATAACATCAATATAAATTGTGTTTGAAATGTTGAAAATTCGAAACAAAATTATATTCTCGGGCAAAGGGAAAATTTTCGGATATATGTGGGTATTGGTAGCAAAGTAGTTTTCTTTGGGCGGATGAGTCATTAAAAAACTCTACCCGCACATTTGAGGCGACTATTATTGGCGGCGCAGGCCCAATGAGGTCGTCAGCAGCGACGCAGCCCGCTGAACGACATTTATAGAACTAGATTAGACTGAATATATTCCATATAGAAAGCCTATAAGGCCTATGGCCTTGTAAAACCCTATATGATGGAAGCAGTATTGTGAAACTATCTATCTGCTCTGCAAAAAGGTTTGTCATGCACTTACAGGCAATCTGATTAATAAGACATAACCCAATAATGTTAAACTTCACGAACACATCAAACACATTAAATGCGGTTGTCTTTTTATTGTAGAATCGGTGGTTAGGGACTATAGCGGCATTACTAAGGAACTAATTGACTCTGCAGAAGGTTACAAAAGAGGCCCTAATAGAGCAGCCACGATTTTAACGAAATAACAATAATGGATTTAACAAACATCGGTAATTCATCCATTGTAACCTGTAACTGTTTAGAGAGAAAACATCCAGGATGACCAATTCATACGGCTTCGAGCCGAAGTGCTACCTGAGGGGAAGGGAGTTCATGATTTGAGTGTGCGGTGCTACCCTAATTGTCTCGTACTTTATTATCTAGCTCATTACAAATAAAATGTAGTTCTTATTTCTCAGCTCACTATTAAATTGCACGTAACTGCCGTGCATTCACGTTAACCAACGGTATATTATCCTCATATAGTGTATTGATGTTATTGGTGCATGTTGGAATTGAACGAAGGTCTTATTCTCCCTATACGTAGGTTCCCAAATGGTCGCAGTGACTTAAGCAATCATTATTATAAAAATGATACGATTAAAAGAAAAATTGTAAATATCGAAGAGTTGAACACGTTGAGGTAAGGTAAATTCTTTTTTTCGATTGCTACATTGTTTTCCCTATTTATACAAAGTTCAAATAATTACCTGTCCTTGTTTACAACTCAAAATCATACTATCACGTTTCCCTCGCAAATTCAATTGAGCAACAAAAAACACGTATTACAGCATTGAGGGGACATAATTATAGAAACATAAACTAAACCCGAAAATAACGAGTTGACGTCAAAGTGACGTTATCACTACGAATTGCAGAGTAAAAATTAAATCAAATTAAAAATAAAACTTTCCACAAGTCCCCGAGTGACTCTAAATTATGACACATTTTGTTTGCCTTGATATAGTTATAGTTATCAATCAGCTCAGCCGTCCAAATTATCCAGACACTGGCTGACCTAAAATATGTCGGCAGCGGCTCAGCCGGTTGGCACCCAGCTCCACCGCACATCACTAATAT
>CABFPE010000605.1:199593-210398 GCA_900660155.1 Hofstenia miamia | reverse complement strand
ATATATATATATATATATAATTCAATAACAATTTATTGTTTTAGGAAATAGAAGAACATCAAAACCTTACCTTCACAAGGTGGTATTTCAACACCCTCTACACTATTGATTGAAGTAAATGCTAGAATTTCATTTCTGGTATCCGTGCATAACATTTGTGACATTCGTAAGTGAAACTCCTGCACATCATAATACACTTTGGAAATATTAACTCTAAGAAGGAGGTCTAGAAATCGGGTGTCCGGGTTGTATGTTCCTCCATGAATTATACATTCAGGAGCGTTCACTTTAAAGAGATCATAATCACTATTATAATTTAAGGGATTGCTGTTGATATCAAATGGTTGACAAAGACGTATCTGTGTATTTGATGAGTTATCCTTCCAAATAATATGAATCCAGAAATACTCATTGTTGTCTTTCACATAATTATTGTAGAATGTCTCAGTGTACGCAGCACGAAACTCTACTTCAACTATTTCTGTTGTAGTTTTCCATATTGGACAACTTGTTTCTAAATATTTATTAACATCATATTCATAAGTTGAAATAGATTTCAATCCCTCCTGTAGACATTTTCAATTCCTAATAACTCAATTACATTCATTATATGAATAAGATAATGCCATTGATTTTTACTATTCCATTATCCATCGTGTTTTATACTTGAGTTCATAATTAAAATACTTTGAGATTTATTCATGAGGATTAGTCTTAACATGTGAAGTTCAATTAATCAAATGATTAAGAAGTGTAAACACTACATAAAAAATGTTTCCGTTTTCATTAAAATTTCATAGCAACAATTTTAGTATAGAAATGGGGATTTTGTTGATATTAATATACATGACTTATGAATATAATTTTCTACTTTTCTTTCTATTAAAAGCATTTTTACATATGGTTCCTTGTGATATTCAAATTGCATAATATTACAGCCTATTTGGTTATTTCACAGTCAATATAATTCATTGTTTAGCAAGGCAATTCAGCTCTTTAATTCAATCATATTCAATCGCATGCATGTCAATAAATTTTATTAAAACATTCCTAAGAAAGGGTGAAATCTTTGCAAGAAAACACACTTGAGTGCCAGGGTAATTCAGTGGACATTTTTATGTTTGAACAATGTAATCATACAAAATATGCTAATGAGCTCCAATTTATATTTGAATCATTAGTATATTTCCGAATATTTTCATGGCTATGTCTTTTAAAAGTTTGAATTGATACCACTGCAGTTTTTTTAATAGTATTGTTGTAATCAGTGAGCACGGTTATTAAGATTTGCTCTAGATGAGCACAGAAACATTTCATTGCATATTTTTCAACATTGTTTAACAGAAAGTGGAAAAACACATTTTTGAAACATTTTAATGTTGACCATTTTACTTGAACCATTTAAGTGGCTTCTACAATGTTTAGAAATAGTTTTGATCCCGAATAAATTAATAATTTGGAGTCTCAAATGTGACCTTCCTTTTGTTCAGTCAAACATGCTTTCAATAAAAAACTAAGAAACAACTCCTTGAGATGTAGCAAATATATTTCAAAGAATTTCTTAAGATTCTAGTCCATTGTGCTAATCGGTATTTACAACATTACTTCGACAACCAATGGAAGAAAGTGTAACTGAAGCTTTTCTGTGTTCAAGCGGATTATTATTTCATTTGGTTTGGCAAAAGAACTACATAGGAATAATTTCCTACATTCAAATGTTTAACGACATTGGTAAATGATTCAGATATTTCCATAGTATGCACATCTAGGTGAGTGATAATGAAATGAAGTCAGCAGCTCTTTAGCATTTCCAGTGCAAAGGTGAAGATTATTTTTACACGGTCATTGAAATGTTTATTTCAAGATTTGATAAGTGCATTAACCTTGTCATATGGGGGGGCACTTAGCTTAGTAAATATTAATTAAATATAAATATAATAGTTATAATTGGATTCAGCATATTTGTTTCCCTAATATCAACGAAAATTTTACTTCTGCATGTCAAAATTAGAAATTTGCTGAAGAATAATCATTTTTTTCAAAAATTTCAAAAATGATCATCTTTATTTTGTAAAAGTTGCTTATAAATACGGATATATTGAATTCATCTTGAATGAATAATTTGTTTTCAAGCTACTGCAATCATGTGCAGACCTTTCATAATTTATATAAATAACTTTGAAGTACACTTGTATATTTCTATCTTTACTCATAAAAGTTGAGCAAACAGTGCGGGATCTGATTATTTATGACCATCATCAAGACCATTATCAAACTCAAATTCCTTTCATTGTACGCACAACAAGATGGACAAAGGGAAGAATTATACTACAGTATTTGACAACAGGATCTTCTGCATCTAGCCAGAAGGGTCAGTGTGTTCGACCTCGACGTTTGAGTAATACTTCATGTCGCAAGCTATGTGGAGTAGCAAGGTGCAATCCCGTCTTACCTCACTTGAAATTCGCCAGTGTCGGAAGTGTCAAACGTGTTCAAGAATCAAATCTTCACCTACAGGCCGCTCGCTTCCCCAAGTCTCAATGGTCAAAGAATGAAAGTTTGTCTTCAATGGGTTCAACAGCATCAAAATTGGAGCATCAGAAAATGGCATTCAGTCATGTTCAAAGATGAAAGTGCAATTTCAGTGTACATGCCATATGTTGTGCATGTACGTCGTAGCAAAGAGGTACCCATAACTTCAGCGCATACTATAGCTCGATGACAGTTTCATCAAAAAATAATGTTCTGGGGCAGCATCACACCAAAAGGACCTTGTCAATTTGTTGCAATTCTGAGCTACATAAGTGTGTTAAATGAAGATGTTCTTCCTGTCCTGCAGAGACAATACACTATGTCATAAATAAGTCGTCGTGCAAAGTTATATGCTGCAAAACAATATATATATATATATATATATATACTTTGGAAATGTCGATATAGGCGTACAGAGTTCGAGGTACAAAATCTCACAATACAGAAACGAGTGATAAGACTAAAATGCCAAAAAAAATTTTATATCTAAAAATATGAACACTTGTCAACAGGGCCATATTAAGCCATAAGCTGACCAAGCTGTAACTTAGGGCCCCCAAGTTGTAGTAAATTTTATAAACTTTTGTATGAACGTTGTGTAAGTCTATTCTATTCAAATGAGAGAGTGCAGCGTTTTTATAATTCACTTTACATTTCATTTATACAATGCCCCCTTTTTAAAATGATCATTTTGAAAGGAGAAATATTCATTTCAAAATCATTTTAATGTCATTATCAGTGGTGTAGTATGGTTGGCTCTCGCCGTCACTTTTTAGAGACACAATTACTTCTAGATAAACTGTTAAAGATATGTCTAGCTCAGTAATGATCTTTGCCTTGTCTATCATATATACGAAATGATGGTTGAGGCAAAATTACTAGATAGCCAGCGTACCAGTACTTCGAAATTTAGCACTACGCCACTAGTCAATTATATCTTTTAATTATGTAAGCGATGTTCCATTTTCTTTTAGTTTAAAATGCCACGCCGAAATCTACAAAGTGGAGCTGACAAGCGCAAAATAGCTATTGATAAAAGACATCGGTTTTATCAAAAACATCGAGATTGACCCATTTCTTCTCAAATTCTGTAGCTGGTGCAAATGGGACTACTAAATAGTCCCAAGTCAGTAGTAGAGTCTTCATCAGAAATAGAAGTAATATCATATGAGCATGAGGAAAATGTATCTGATACTTCTTGAGCATGTATTGCCTTAACATCTGCAACAAAAATGGAGGATCCTATTAAAATTCCTCAAAATGACCATGCTCTTTGGCATGCCAACACTGTGAAGGGCCCTTTCAAGCTTCACGACTAGATTTCCCAAATGAAACAAGATTTTTTCAAAGAAGCTCTTTACTGCTGCAATTCAAGTGGTGAGAAATGTAATCGCGATTGGTTATTATATTCACTATCATCTGGAAATGTGTTTTGCTTTTGTTGCAAGATCGTGTCAATAGGTAATTCAATCTATAAGAATAACGGATTTGCGAAATTCCACTGCTATTCATCAACATGAACATAGTAGTGATAATTTGAAAACAGTTTAGCAGGCATCAACATCTGAATTCATTGACAGCCCTATAACAGACAAGTCGAAAATGAAATAGCCTACTGGAAAGCCGTACTTTTGAGAGTAATTGAAATCATCAAATTTATCGGTGAACGTGGTTTAGCATTTTGGGGAAATAATGAGAATTTCGGATTATCAAACAAGGTAATTTTTTTAGAGATTCTCGAGTTGATCTCAAAATTTGATCCATTTTTAAGTGATCATATTTCATGATTTGGGAACAAAGGAAGAGCTAGGATGAGTGACTTATCTTCAGCTATATGTTGTGAGTTGACACATCTCATGGGGAAAGAACTACTGCAAGTGATCTTTGAAAAGATAATTGAAGCGAAATGTTTCCTATTATCAATGGATTCAACTCCTGATGGGAGTCATACTGACAAATTGACATTCACTGTACGGATTGTTGATGGCGAACGTTATCTCGTAAAAAAATTTCATTCAATTTATTCCTAATTTACGTCATTACAGTGAAGATTTTGAACTTACATATGCACTCAACTTCGAGATATAGCGAATGCGAAGTCAAGGAAAAAGTTTTTGGACAACAACTATTATTGCGTTTTTTAAAATATAGTTTTAGTGTGCTTAGTTTAATATACGGGCCCCTATATCAGAGTGGAAAACATACAGGGCTAAAATTGTATCTTGTTTAGTCGCATACATCCAAAATACATGGCTATTTAATAGGCTAGCTGTGTTGTCGACTGGAAATAACAAAAACCCTATCATATCAAACTCTTCTAGGTTGTGTATATATTTTGCCCCTTTTAATCAACAGCGTAGGGCCTCCCGACTTCCTAATCAGGCTCTGCTTGTCAAATCAATACAGAAAACTCCCATTTAACAACTTTGCTTTTCAAAAACATATGCCCTAAATTTATATCTCGCTCTCTGTACACATTAGTAGCAATCCTAGAGCGTTTTTGCTTGATATAATAAACAATAATATCAAATATGTGTGTGTATATCCACTAGAATACTCAATATAAATCAGCATACACAAACAATTTTTAGCTTAGCTCAAATTGATTTTTAAGCAAATGTTATAAATGAAGGGAAAATCAATAAAATCTAAAAGATGAGTTTGGTAATAGGTCAACTACATATTCTCTTCTCGATCATCTAGAAATAGTGTCCGCGTAGAAATTGACTTTCCTACAAAAAAGTTTAAAATTTCACGCGGAACCAAAATATTTATTATATTTGTCTTAAGGCCTTTAGACCACTTCATTTTTTCAGAATTTTTATGCTACAATAAACTTTGTCTCCACCGCTTGTCCATCCAATTCTCCACATATTATAATTATTATTATAATGACGCTGAATAACTGGTTTTCGGGGATTTTCTTGTATTGAAAGCCCTCTCCATAGAATTCAGCGCCCTTTGCATTATTTGGATTTAGTTTTTATTCGATTTTAATGAAACTTGGTGTGTAGCTTTGCTATGCAATGCTTAATTTTGTCTTAGGTTTGAGTAAGATTGGGGCATTAGTTTAGGAGAAATGGGTTTCCAAATTTTGGCAAAATAATCTAGTTTAAGGGCGCTGAATGCAAACTAAATTGAACTATTATACTGGCGCTAAATATAACTAAGGGTCTATTATAAAGGTGCTCAATATTTTATTGTAATTTCTTATTAAATATTAGTACATATTACTGTTAAATGATCAACTATATGAGGAGATACAACAGTCTACACATTTGAACAATTTTCCCACACTTAGATTGGTTCTTGAAATAATAATTTTCCCCAGAAAGTCGTAGCAAAAATAAGCTCTTGGGTTCGCTTAAAGTAACTTGAAAAGGACTTTATAGATGTAAAATAAAGTTTAGAAGAGAATAAAAATAATCTAAAGTCAATCTGAGCATTATTCGCAGCGCAATCCGAATTTTCGCAATGTCATCACTCTAATAAAAATTTTTTTAAGGGAATGACCCCTAGTAAAACGTTGATTGTGCAGTTAATAATGCGCAGATCAACTTCGGACCACTTTTATTCTCTTCTAAATTACACTTCACATCTGGAACAAACTTTTGAACTCATTTAACGCAAAGACTAGTTCAAAACTGTTTTATTCAGTGACGTCCTAATTTATTTTGCACCTACAATGGTTCCTGTAAAGATTTCTTATAAAATATCGGACTAGATCTCTTCTAAAAAAACAATGGAAACCATTATTTAGATGTAAAATTAAATGTAGAAGCGAATAAAACTAGTTTGAAGCCAACCCGAACATTATTCGTTAAGCAATCTAAGTTTTCGCAAGGGCGTGCCCCTTAAAAAGTTTATTTATTAAAAAATACTCAAGATATGAGTGTATTTAGAAAATTTAATATGGATGTAACTTATTGCTCAATCTATTTCATAAAAACCAAAAAAATCAGTCGTTTTCAAAATCTTTTTCCTTAATATTAATAGTATTGAGCGCCATTATAATAATCAGGCAAAAATATTAAGCGCCATTTTAATATATGAAGTGTTTCAGTGCAATTATAATAATAATAATTATTATTGTTATAATTATTACTAATATTAATTTTTTATTATTATGGCATAAAAAAATCTGGAAGCAATGTGTAATGTTCAATAAAAACGATAGTAGCTTTATCTGTATTCAACTTTATTCTGCACAATACAAAATAAAAATAACACTGTTTATTAACACAGTCGGATGCATTCGCAAACGACGAATAATATTTATACGTCAAATTGCTATTTCCTAAATTAGTTAGCTTATAGAATACTATTATATTTTCAACAACATTATCAAAACTGCGAAATTCTTAAAATAATGAATCGCTAACTATCAAGATGGTTACAAAAATTTCTGTATGTTTGCTTTATTTTACATGACAAATCTAAATTTCTGGCCACGGTGCATAAGAAAATATCGGATACACGACTAAATATAAGCTACAGAAAACGAAACAGTCAATATAAATAATTTTAGTAATATAATCATTAAAATACTTTAGTATCAAAGGTATAGACTAACAAGCACATTGTGCTCGTTTAAATTTTGAGTAAGTTCGGCTCGGCTCACCACATAAAATCTTTCAATGAGGCTCGTTTCAGCTCGATATTTTTTTTAAATATTGTAAGATTAAAAGTAAGGAATATTGAATGAAAAAATAAGAAGAATCTGCATAATCAAATTAACAAGCAGCAATTTAAATTTGGTTTGCTTAGAAACGGTTCGTTTTGGGCTCGTTTTATATCCAATACTCTGCTCAAGCTCGGCTCGAATCTACTCTGCTCGGCTCGGCTCGTTAGAAGCTCGGCTCGTTGACAAGTGCTTAGCACAAGTAGTTCTGATGCGAATGGCTTAACGACACCTATTTTCACCATGCAGATGATGTTGGAGGTATTAGTGACTGAAGATGATGTTGAATATATGTTTGAGTCAACCCCTTAAAAAATTGCGCACTCAGTTTTAAGAATCATGCTGAAAAAACATATATTGACAAATTCAAACTAAGAAACATAGAGATATTTTAACATAAAGTACAACTAATTATGACTAATACAAGTGCCTTATAGTTACGATTAGCCATGCCAACTTGTAAGTATTTGAGCACTTTTATGTGCTTAGACTTTTTGATACATTGTTTATTAGTTATAAAATTGAAGGCTACTATAATTATAACAAGAATTTCCAGAAAAAGGTATCCATCTTCTCCTCAATAAAATATAGTGTATGCTTAAGTTGATGCTTAGCGTTCAAACATGTTTAGTATCTTGACAATTTCTATAAACGATAGCAAAAAAATGAAAGCCAAAATTCGACCTCGATTGCAGTCCGCTTAGACTAACCTTGATGCGTAGAAATCGCCTAGAAGTCAAATTAATATATTTTTGTTGATACTGCCTATTGGATGCAGAAAAATCATTAGTGATTGGATATTCCTTATCGCTTGTTTATTGGTGATAATCAGAAGCAATGCATGCATCCTGTTAGGTATTTTTACTCATTTCATACAAAATCTTTCTAGTTATTAGAATTTCACATTTTATAAATTTTTCTTCTCAATAATTTGGTTAGTTTAATAAGGCTAAATCTTCTTAGAAATTTTTGAAAATTTTATGGTTTCTTGTAAATTTTTAAACATGTTAAGCTTTTGATTCTTTACACAGCATGCCTCAAAGAGCTTGAGTCTAACTATAGGAAAAGACAGAGTTTAAGTTAGTTGTTCCTCCCATTGGCTTTTCACCTCCTTATTACTCGAGCATCAGGAATTGAGAGAATTTATAACGTTTTTAAAAATTCAAATTTTCAGTGAAGAAAAGTTAATCTCTTTAAGCAACAAATAGACTTTAGTACAACTTTGCAACTTTACAGTAGATACTCCAAGTTCCAAAGTTCCTAATAGACTTGGAGAAGATTTCTTGAAAATAACAGCTTGTCATTTAAAAAAAAACTAAAACGTGTGAATTTCTTTTCTCTCTGTTTATCATATTGATTTTAAAAAAAATCGGTTGAGTCTAATCTCTATTCATAAATTCGAATATAACACATGCATATCCACGCTTCAAATGCGCAAGCTAATCAGTTAGGAGCAGCTTCTAAGGTATAAAAGCTTGTGTAATTGGAATTTCTTCGAAAATTTCACATTTATGCAATATTTGACAGATTTGATATTATAAATCTATGAAAAATAGTCTATGAATCTTGCGTTCACAATTCTTAAATAATATTCAGATTTCAGAGAGCTCAACCGATTTATATTTGCAATAAATGTACTGAGATTAATTGTACATCTTACTCCAGAAAAATTGAATTATAAGTCGAATTACACAAAAAGGATAAGGATTTGATCATCATTGCATATGTATGTATGTATATAAATAAATACATGTATCATAAATATAATATCATTAACAAATAATTATACCAAATATATCTTTCATCGCTACACAGGGCACCATTGATGACATATGAACATGTTTTGCAAAGAAAAGTAAGATGGCCGCTATAGTTATTCTCATCACTTGGCTTGAGCTCATTAATACACTACTTGGTGTGAAAACTAAATTCTGTAATGATATTTGCCAAAAATTTATTTATATGTATATTTACTTTTAGTCTCTTGAGAAAAATACAAGACAAAATACAATGCATATTATAAAAGGCTTTCCTTGTTTTTCAATTAAGAAAACTAAAGTTTGCACAAAGAATATAAAATTATTTTATAGAATTGAAAATTATGCAAAGTTTTGCCACTAAGTTTGTTTAGCATTGGAATATTTAAAAAATAAGTCGGCAAGATTATTGGGTTGGTGTTGAATATTTTTCTTCAGAATGACTAGAAATTTATTTCAAAGCTCAATGCTTCTTTAAGTTTTAAGTACTACCTAAGCAAATCCGTTTTTTTATAATTCACAGTATATTTGTATTTTGTATGATTAATTTTAGGATAATTTTAAGTTAATATATTTCAGCCAAATTGCTAATTGCTCCTCAAATTTTTAGTTTTTTTAGCTGAGTTTGACATTCCTGTTTGATTAATCTGATAACTGATTTAGAAATTAGTTCAATTAAACAAATCATTTGGTTAAAAAGAGTGTTTGTCAAACCATATGTGTGAAAAATATTGTCTTGATCATAGTTTCTTGTTATTCATTTTTGGCAATCATTAATGGAATTACTTAGGAGCTACAAGTACAAATATGTACCCCCTCGCCCTAGTGTAGCATCATACATGTTTATGAATTTTGAAATTTAATTTTGGTGATAGGGCACTTGTTACCATCTGCTTAATACAAATCATTCGTTTTCACTACTTAAGCAGCTTCAGTTTCACTATGGTCCTTAAATGGTTAATGAAAATGCCTGAATTCAAAAGCAAATAGAGCTCGGTAAATGCATAAGGTACATAATTAAATTAAAATTAAAATATTGTGATAAATTCCCGTTGACTATACAGTAATGAACTAATTGATAGTAAAGTATCTTAAATCAGCATATTAAACTAAAATTTGAGACTAAGTTATAATTTGAAATAGTGCACTTTAGATGGTTTAACATCTAACCTGATGACCAAGAAAAAAATGTAATCAGACTCTTTTGCAAAACAACTAATCTTAAATTGCAAACTTCAAAAGGTTGTTAACAGTTTGATGATAAAAATTCATTTTTGATATTGAAAAGGAAAGTTTGAAAAAACTTCCATAATGAAAGAGAGGAAGAGCGTCAGTGACTAAAAAGCACATAAACAACGACGAATACAGTCTTGTACTTTATGTCCACAAAATTTTTCTGCAATGAAAAGCAATTTAAATAGAATTCAACTATACAACTTATAAAATATTATCATTAAGTCGACATTCTTCTAGCTTTTATCAATAAACTGATTGATCAGTTTTGCAAATGAAATTTGTAAAGCGACAAGAGCAAACAAAAGGAGTAGAATCTTCTACAATAGCAAATTGTTACCAAAGCTTCTTAATATTTGTTATATTTCATTTTTGAAACCTTGAAGCAATCAAATACACTAATGAAAATACTATGCGATAATGAATTAAAGAAAAAATGCACATGTGTAACTATTACAGTAAGATTGAGATATTTAAGTCTATTTTTTAAATTTATTGAAACTAAATATCTAAAAAAGTTTGAATAACTTTGCATCAAGTCATGGTGAAATTGACGAGATGTTGGAATCCTTTCAATAAAAAATCGATATATATATATATAT
>CABFPE010000605.1:181074-193101 GCA_900660155.1 Hofstenia miamia | reverse complement strand
ATATATATATATATATATATATATATATATACACTTTACAATACTTACTTGCTTATCTGGTAAGCATGGAATTATGCAAACAGGAAAGGCGTTGTGAAGTCTTTCTGTAAGCCAATCAAATTGCTTAAATCTTCTAGAAACTGTTTTGTTGCTGAATGAAGGCAAAATATCATAACTAATGAAGGTCTTCATCCCTCCAAATTTGCTTCCCTTTTGCCCCAACGATAACTTAACACTAAAGATACACTCTTGTACTTAAATGTTGATATAAAATGGAAGTTTTCAGAGCATTCTATATTGAACTACAATTCATACACTTGAATTCCGTATACTTATTAAATGCTCTCTCAACTTTTAAAGAAGAAGTATCCAATTGTTACTGCGTTACGTTGCTTTCAAAAGTGTTATATAACTTGGGTAGAAGAACACAGAAAACTTAATATTCTTAGAGACACTTATCTTATAGTGAATAGTGTAATATGACTACCTAATTTACCTATATGTTGTACTTTTACCAAAAACGTGTGAAAATAAAGACAGAGGAAAAGTTATTATAGCATTTTAGTCTTAGAAAACATGAAAAATTAATAAAATTAGTAATTACCTTAGTAATAAAATTTCACAATTTAAGGCTATTCAAAATTAATTCTTTGAAATCGATGAAATTAAGCAATCAATGTAATGTTTTCAAAAACTATTTAACGGTATAAATTCTAGTTTTATAAAAAAAAGTTTTTTACAAATTTACTAATATGTCAATATAAAATAGATCTGGAATAAAATTAAGATTTCTTGAAACATATAGGAATCACTAACTTATTTAGAATTTATACCCCAACGTGTTAGCGACAAATTTTGCTGCGATCTGTGAATATTATCTTAGATTACATGAAAATATAATAATATTTTAGGAAGAAGATTAGGCTCTTAAATTCAATAATTGTGATAAAAGGCAGTTACCTGTATTCTTCAAAATCTCTTAACCAGAAAGCGCCATCTTGCGTCATATCTATATTAAAAAATTTTGATGGCTGTTTCGATACAACTAGTTCTCCACTCACATAATTTTGGCAGCTTGAATTAGTAACTGTAGCAAACATTTTATTGACAGATTTGAAAAATCCGAAACCTCCTGCCTGATCTTTTGTACTGCTAACAGACTTAGTGGTATGGATCGATGATGTGTCATCAATATCAGAATCGAAGTCAGACTAAATATTTTTTCTTGTAGAAATAAATAAAATCATATATTCCCTGAGTTTAAATAACCCTACGTGCGCTTACATTAAAGACATGAAACACCAGTTGGAAATATTTTTTGCTGTGATATATTCAATGTGAAAGTTACTCAAATTGATATCATTCTTAATCAAAATCATAGTTACTAAGGGATTCTCATTTTTTTTTAAAAAAAATCACATCTTTTCTATTCAATTTTAAAAATATTGCTTATAATGAAGGCAAGCATATATATAATTCAAGAAAATACATTACAAAGTTTATATAATTTTTATGTTTGTTTATTAATTGATTTCATTGTTTCGATTTCTAGTGAATATCAACATTGAAGCATCTTGCCCAATCCGGAAATCAGTCGCAGTCGTGTAATAATGTAAATGTATAATGTATCAATTTTAATGGCAATTGCATCAGAAAAAGATATCCGTGTTAGGTATATCTACATATAACTAATAGGGGGAATGAGAATAGCACTGCTATTTGCTATGAGCTAAGTCATAGAAACTTTGTAATAGAAGAATAATTTTTTTAATAATATTTCCGATTTGACACATTCACTAACAAGCCATTTTTTATTATATGTCTCCACAATGACATTTTTTATTTCACCATATGCAGGTGACGTGGAGTCAATTGAATAGGCCCTGCCACCTGGTGAGATGGCAGTGAATGTGTCAAGCAGTAAATTGATTATTTAATAAATTAAGGATAGTTTTCTCACAAGTTTATTCTGTGGTTAAAGAAATGTGCATTAACACGCTAAGTCATGCATTATCAAGTACCTCCCTCCTATAATGAAAATCAACAAAATTTATGTCATCGACTGAATAACGTAATTTAATTTCAATATTTGTCATTGTTTTAACAACCGATTTTTTTTCATTAAGTGAAGTGATTGCTGAAACAACAGATAATCACTATTAATAGCAGCATTTTTATTTAGAAATGCTGATTCGACCTGATTTAAAATTTATTTAAAAGAAAATATAATAGAATCTAGATCTTTCAATCTAGTGTCAAAAGGTGTCAAAAGTCATTCATTGAAAAAAATGAATAAAAATGATTATGCGCACTAAATACTTATATAGATTCTCATATTCAATTGGACTAAGAGGGTCCCTTCTAATAATATAAAACATCAACATCACACATATTCGAATTTGACTTTCTAATGGAATCTTCAAAGTTACCCAAATAAGTTACTTACATCGTTTCCATATGATTTTGGAACAGCTAGATTATCACTATGATGTCTTTGAGAGGACGCTGATTCTGTTCGTTTCTAAAAAGTTGGTTTTTCATTCACTTAATTATATCAAATTATCAAATCCAAGTATCAAATGAAACATTCACTGAATAAGCAATAGCTGCGAAGTATTTTCCAATTATGGTACTGAATATTTAAATGAAATATGAAGTCAGTGGTTGGATCACAAAAAGCGAAAACTGGCCAATCATAGACATCAAAATTGATTTCCTTCCAAGGAAAATCAGATTAGAAGAAATTTTCTTTTTACTCATTTATAGAAATTCAGTATCTTTATTATCCAAAATGTGGAGTGATCCAAAACTTTGAAAGTTTTTGGGAGCCTCAAGTAGAGTGTAAACAGTTAATAAGGGNCGACAACAACTAATTGGACTAATTGCGAAAAATCAAAGAGGATTATTAAACAATTAAGAAATAAAAAATCTGCCTTAAAAGAAAAAAGATTTTTCAATAAACTAAATAATACAAACGAAAAATGGCGATATATTCATAAAATTTTGANTTCTTTTTACTCATTTATAGAAATTCAGTATCTTTATTATCCAAAATGTGGAGTGATCCAAAACTTTGAAAGTTTTTGGGAGCCTCAAGTAGAGTGTAAACAGTTAATAAGGGCCGCTCAAATGCAGATTCTACATAGTTAAGAGCAAAGATTTTCGGATTTTTATGTTGTAAGCTAAAAATATAGCCCTCTTGTATCATTGATTAAAAATGAAAGCTTTTGTTGAATCACCTAATATTATCTTTAATGTAGTGATTTTTTTCTAAAAATTAATTCATAAAAATGTTTGCTGATTTTTATCTCTAATTATAATTTAAATAAATTTGAATTTATAATTGGAAAAGCGAAATGTTTAATAATTTCAAATTATTAAATCTTAAAGCTAAAAACTCCGTTGAGGATCCTGGAATTGTTTTTACTTCAAACCTAAGTTGGGCTGATAAAATTACGAAAACAAAATGGAAAATCGACTTTAAAATTTGAATTTATCAAAAGAGTATTCTTTATTCAGCATCAATAAAAGTAAAGTCAAAACTATATATTAATTTTTTTCTTAATGGATTATTGTATGGATCTAATGTACGAGGTGCAAATCAAGCAAATATATTAAGTTTTTAAAATTTTCAAAAGAGATGTATTTGGTGGATAAATTGGATAAGTACAGATGTATCTTCACTTAAAACTTTAAATATATAAATATATTGCCAACATCCCTAAAAATTGATTTAAGTTATATATATATATATATATATATATATATATTTCAAATAATATATTCTAAAGATAATATTCGATAAACATTGTTGAAGATGATATGCTTTAAAATTTCATATGATGGAAATTATTCAATCTTGTACAAACCACTTTAAACTTAATTTTCAAAAAATGTCCGGTGACGTATTTTTGAATAAGAAGGGAATATACATAGCCTATTTAAATGACAATCACTGCAATTAAAATGTAATGTTTCCATATTTAGACTTCTAAGATCATCTGCTATTCCCAGTATATTTCCCAAAATCCCCGCTTATCTTTCGAGTGAACCAAATAAAAAACGATCCACTGATTCCTGTTTTCTTGAACGACATCGAAAGGAGTGTCAGGTTCTTGATGTTAAGATTAATGAATTTTTTGAAAATGACAAGTTTACCTCACTATTACAACTTAAAGAAAAACTGTTGGAAGAAAAAAACAGTTTGCCAATGAAATTTAGCTTTTTTCTTGCTGATGATAGTTTGATATTTATAAATATTTTATTCACTAATGGCTTAACTGTAGAGACTGCTGTGAAAGTCAAAAACATGGAAATGTATTAGAAAAAATTCTAATGATGGTGTTTAACATTATTNTGAGCAAAGCTTTTAACTCAATGAATTTTGACATGTTAAGGGACAAATTAATATATTATAACTTTGATAACAAATCTGTTAACTTAATAATGACTTTCCCAAAAAATCGACAGCAAAGAGTTATACTTAATGGTAAAAATCAAAATATATTATGACGGACCATAGGGTTCCACAGGGCACAGTTCTCGGACCTATTCTATTTGCAATCTATGTTAATGACATAACTCAACAGGTAAAAAACAGTAAAATTTATCAATATACAGATGATACATGTCTTATAAGTACTGATATATATGCCTTTAATGCACATAAATATGACAATGCATCCGATTATCGATTAAAATACAAAATTCTATCTCCTTATTATGAAATTCAAATGCATATGTTATCAATATTATTTAAATTGAAATTTGGTCAAGACGCAATTTCGTTTTTAAAACAGTATATTAAATTAAATGAACGGTCTCAAACATTTTTATGCGTGGATAAATATTTTAATAGTTTTCACCACACAGCAACTAAATTATGGAATAAGTTAAATAAAGAAATTAAATTTGAAAAAAATTACAAGAAATTCAGAAAGAAATTGCGAACATTCCTATTAGAAAATATAGACAATAATACACTACATTCATTTGAAAATTTTGTATAAAATGCCCACACACAACACACACAAACACATTTTAATATTATATATATTTACTATATTTGTAGATTTGTAGTTTATAGTTTTTGTACCTTTTTCTTGTAGCAATAAATTGCTTTTGAATCTTATTATTATTATTATTGTTATTGTTATTATTATTAGTAGTAGTAGTAGAAGTAGTCATCGTTGAATTTATATTTGGATTAATAATTACATTCTGTAGATAATTTTTTAATAGAAATTTTTTCTAAATTGGGAAAAAATACTGCAAAATATTATCCTTAAATTGATCATAATCATTTAAGTTACAGAAAATGAAATGGTCATGTGTTAATGAACAATTATATTTAATTATAACTATTTTACAATAATTGCACTTAGTTATGTCAAAATATGTACACACACCTTTTAGTTGCATTAATATAATATTACTAAATTTTAATTGTTGTAATAAATTATCCATTATTTATTATATTAAAAATACAAAAATATAAACATAGAAGTATAGTCAGGTTCAATTTGCTCACCACAACAATCGTGAGTTTCACAAGAACGACCATTAGAACAACCCATTAAGCCATTCTTAACCAAATTAGCAAAAAAATAAAATGATCTTAAGTTATTGGCTGAAACAAATTGATATTGATGGGTACATATTAACCGGAAATGCGGTACTTTATTTGCTTTGGTAGAATAATCCGAAAAGTGTGTTGTGTAAATAAATACTTATAGACACATGCTGCTGAAACTTGAAAATAGAACAATATTTGAAATGTGTGTGAAAATATTCTTTATAAAAAACTAATGTTAAATATTGATAATGGCATTTGCGTGTAATATCAAGCATTTTATGTAAATATTTCTGATTACTTAGTTGATAAATATGAAAGATTATCTAGTTTTATCATTTGAAAATAAATGCCATAAAGAACTGATTAATATCACATACAATCCCAATAAGAATGATCGTATTAACTATTTAAAATTTAAGGCAAATGAAATATCCGAGATAAGTGATCTCTACTATTCTATAAATATATTTGGTGACTTTAATATAAATTATTTTAATAATTTTGAAAAAAAATCGTTAAAAGAATTTTGCGCAACATGCGATTTTCATTGTGTAAATACTGACTGTCCAACACAACATAACAATTTAATTGATTACTTCCTAACAAATTCCTACTTAGTTTGTAAATCCTTCATGTTTGAATCATTCAGTGACCATGCTCTTTGCACATATATAAGTAATGTACCTACCGAAATCAATAAATTTTAAATAATTTATGCAAGAAATTATCTAAATTATTCAGACGAAATAATGGAAACACATCTTTTAACTATATATATCTATATACACATTAAAATCTGGATCGTGCATGATTAATTATATTTCAAAAGAAATTTGCAATGCAGTTATAAATTGGCTCCAATTAAGTACCGCAAAGTAAAATTAAAAGCGCCCAAGTTTTCTTTATCAAATGCCGACGATACTGACATACATGAACTAGTAAGTATTAAAAGAAAATTGTTTGATCCCGATCAAACAGAACCGACAACAACTAATTGGACTAATTGCGAAAAATCAAAGAGGATTATTAAACAATTAAGAAATAAAAAATCTGCCTTAAAAGAAAAAAGATTTTTCAATAAACTAAATAATACAAACGAAAAATGGCGATATATTCATAAAATTTTGAAAAAAGTAAATTCAAATGATATTAATGAATTAAATATTGATAACCAAACTACAACAGAAAAAACAAGAATAATAGACTACCTAAATAGAACATTTAAGGAACTTGACAATTTTAAAATTTTCCCCAATATAAGAGAAAGACAAATATTAATAAATTCCCAGGAAAAACATACTTTACTTTTAGACTCATAAATGCAAATGAACTAGAAACCATAATAAAAACTTTAGACACAAATAAATCAACGGCATCCTATAATCTTCCAATCTTTATTATTAAACGTCATTTTCATATCTTTAGTGAACATCTACTATTTGCCTTTAACCAATGCATTATTGATAATGAATTCCCGGATATATTTAAGAAATCTGACATAAGCCCTATATATAAAAAGGCGACCCTCTAAATGCACAAAAGTATAGGCCCATTTGCATTGGCCAACCCTTTAGTAAACTATTAGAAAAATTATTAAATAATCAAATAAATGCATATTTGATATCTGAAAATATTCTTTCAAAAAACAATTTGGTTTTCGTAATGGTTATAGCATTCAAGATGCAATTTTATCAATATCAGAACAAAGAAAATCTAATTTAACCTTAAACAAATGTAGTTGTGTTGCACTCCTTGATATGAGCAAAGCTTTTAACTCAATGAATTTTGACATGTTAAGGGACAAATTAATATATTATAACTTTGATAACAAATCTGTTAACTTAATAATGACTTTCCCAAAAAATCGACAGCAAAGAGTTATACTTAATGGTAAAAATCAAAATATATTATGACGGACCATAGGGTTCCACAGGGCACAGTTCTCGGACCTATTCTATTTGCAATCTATGTTAATGACATAACTCAACAGGTAAAAAACAGTAAAATTTATCAATATACAGATGATACATGTCTTATAAGTACTGATATATATGCCTTTAATGCACATAAATATGACAATGCATCCGATTATCGATTAAAATACAAAATTCTATCTCCTTATTATGAAATTCAAATGCATATGTTATCAATATTATTTAAATTGAAATTTGGTCAAGACGCAATTTCGTTTTTAAAACAGTATATTAAATTAAATGAACGGTCTCAAACATTTTTATGCGTGGATAAATATTTTAATAGTTTTCACCACACAGCAACTAAATTATGGAATAAGTTAAATAAAGAAATTAAATTTGAAAAAAATTACAAGAAATTCAGAAAGAAATTGCGAACATTCCTATTAGAAAATATAGACAATAATACACTACATTCATTTGAAAATTTTGTATAAAATGCCCACACACAACACACACAAACACATTTTAATATTATATATATTTACTATATTTGTAGATTTGTAGTTTATAGTTTTTGTACCTTTTTCTTGTAGCAATAAATTGCTTTTGAATCTTATTATTATTATTATTGTTATTGTTATTATTATTAGTAGTAGTAGTAGAAGTAGTCATCGTTGAATTTATATTTGGATTAATAATTACATTCTGTAGATAATTTTTTAATAGAAATTTTTTCTAAATTGGGAAAAAATACTGCAAAATATTATCCTTAAATTGATCATAATCATTTAAGTTACAGAAAATGAAATGGTCATGTGTTAATGAACAATTATATTTAATTATAACTATTTTACAATAATTGCACTTAGTTATGTCAAAATATGTACACACACCTTTTAGTTGCATTAATATAATATTACTAAATTTTAATTGTTGTAATAAATTATCCATTATTTATTATATTAAAAATACAAAAATATAAACATAGAAGTATAGTCAGGTTCAATTTGCTCACCACAACAATCGTGAGTTTCACAAGAACGACCATTAGAACAACCCATTAAGCCATTCTTAACCAAATTAGCAAAAAAATAAAATGATCTTAAGTTATTGGCTGAAACAAATTGATATTGATGGGTACATATTAACCGGAAATGCGGTACTTTATTTGCTTTGGTAGAATAATCCGAAAAGTGTGTTGTGTAAATAAATACTTATAGACACATGCTGCTGAAACTTGAAAATAGAACAATATTTGAAATGTGTGTGAAAATATTCTTTATAAAAAACTAATGTTAAATATTGATAATGGCATTTGCGTGTAATATCAAGCATTTTATGTAAATATTTCTGATTACTTAGTTGATAAATATGAAAGATTATCTAGTTTTGGTTATTATTATGACTAAATAAAAATAATGCATGCAAATATTAATATATATATATATATATATATATATATATATATAATATTGCAATGAATTTTATTATTAGAAGAAAATGTTTCTACGTTTCTGCTCTTAATGTGTGATATATTGGACATAAGCTTAGAAGAGAGGAAAAACACAATTGCACTGCTTAAATTTGCTTCCTTATGCATACTTTATCTATCCATGGATACATGGATGCACACAATTTAGTTGCAGAAGTAAAAAGTTTTATTTTAGTCGAAAATTCGTTGAACTTTTTGGGTCTTGATCCATTTTTGCAAGAAATTGAAAAGATTTTCAATGATTCCTCAAAAAACTTGAAACATTTTGAGTACTTTTAAAGAAAATTTCAAGGTTTTTAATATTCCTAAAAGAAATTTTAAACATTGTTTAATTAATCCATAAAATTCAAAATTTTTAATTATTTTAAAGATTTGCTTTATTAACTAATAGTTTGCCAAAATAATTAATAACTTCAAAGGTTTCTGCAATTCCATTCAATCTTTTTAATTATTTTGATGAAGATTGCATTTTCTTTAAAGTTTTTCTTAAGAAATTTCTACTCGAAAGTGAAACAAACATAAAAATGTGAAATACTAATATATCTTTAGTGCCACTATAATACATTGATTTGAAAAAATTCCAAAGAAAATTAAACTATATTATGGTTTAGTGTAAAAACATTGTTAATGGAATTATACGAATGATGAAAAAAATTTAGTTTTGCCGATTCTTGCTTCTATGTATTGCAAACTTGTTTCAAATTTGTGTTACATATATTTTTATGAATTACTGATTGAACATACGACTTTTTATTGCACTTTCTTGGCCACTATTCTTATACTTTTAGACACTTAATTGAATTTAATTAGATGCACTGTACATTGACTGCCAACATTTCACACATAAAACACAATAACAAAGCCACGAACAACGCCTTTTAAATACTAAGTTATAAAAGTTATCCGCACTTCTCAATTCTAAAGCAGATGCATATTTTCAATTTCAATAATTGAATTCAATATTTTTCAATAAGAACTTTGAAATCTGATGGACATTTTGAATACGACTAATGTATCTGAAAGATTGTAATGGCTAGATGTAGAAACTAGATTATTTAGATTATTTAGTAGTTTTCAATTTTCTACTTACTTCTCAATTCTAAAGCAGCTGCATATTTTCAATTTCAATAATTGAATTCAATATTTTTCAATAAGAACTTTGAAATCTGATGGACATTTTGAATATGACTAAAGATTGCAATGGCTAGATATAGAAACTAAACTATTTAGTATTTTTCAATTATCTACTTACATTAGGTTCTGTAGAAGATTGTTGCAAGAATTCTTGATAAGATGGAATTTGGAGAAAATTCGCAGGAACTATCCCAACAACTCCTTTGCTATTGATGGCTGTTACCCAATCACCACCATCCCAGGCTTCAACCCATACTTCTTCATCGGCTTCAACTGTTAAATCGCCAGTTTCCTGACCATTGAAATCATACAGAACTAAAACGCGCAACTTACTCATAGATGTACGGAAGCACTAGTAACTCGCAAAACGATTGCTCTCGTGTCAACATTTACTGAAACCATTTAAATACAATCGGTTGAATGTTTGCATTAATGTTCTGGCGAACAGTCTCTAAATGATGATTTGTGTTGAGTATACATTGGTATTGGCATTTTGTTTAGAAATATAATTTATCGACGATCTTAGATAAAAGTGCAATTCACATCAAAGGAATGTTTATGGTCTAATAAAATTTAAATCCGAATGGAATTTGTGTTAATCCACAAAACTGGTAGTACTGGATCAAATCAACTTGACTCTACGTTAATAGTAGTTCTACACAGATAATGAGTAGGGCTGATTCTTTCGGGCCCGAAGCGACCCTTCTAAACCCGAACCCAATAGATTTAGACACGTCAGAGACCCGACATTTGCCGAAATTTTCATTAGGACATTATTATCATATTTCTTCAGTTTGTTTGAAAAACAAACTGTTCTATAATATGTGTCTAGAACTATTATAAAATATCTACAATTCCTAGTACATGGCAAAAATTAGGGAAGGTCAAAACCTCATATATAACTGTGTCAAATTCTAATTTCAAATATACTTTTTTGCTTCCCAAATTATATATACTGATGCCAAAAATTCAAATGTCAGCCCACATTTAAAGTTAATGACCACAAAGAGTTTGACGCGACTCTCACTGTAACTTTTAAGAAAATTTATATTAAACAAAATCATTTATAGATTTTAAAATTAGCGCTATATGTAGTGTATCTGTGGAGATATATGAATATGATGAGTTGGTATTGAGATTACGGTTAAGATTTATTCAGTAAATACATGATAGATCATAAGATTTCATGAAATAACAATTTCACAAATTCACTGAAATTTAGGGATTTCACGAAATGCATAACTACACAAAAACATATGTTCATGTGTATTTCAGGAATGAAGAAAGTTCTCAGTTAGTTCATTGAATATCTTAAATTCATGAGCAAGCTTAACTGCTTTAAATTTAGATGAGTCAAGATGGTTTTAATAAAAACTGCTTTGATAGGGATGGGTTTGAAAAATTACAGCATAGATATACATATAAATTTACAAAAATTTAAACTTAAATTTTCGTTTTCGAGTTTTGCTGCAATGTACTTCAAAGTTCTTTTCTTGTAATTGGGTCTACCAAAAGCAAACCATAGCTTTGCTTCTTTCGCTTTACTATTTGCATATTAGTTAACTTCTCACTTAAACATTGATTAGGATTGTTTTGAATTTTTAAACATTTTCAATTTTAAGAAATGTCAAAGGACAGAGATTAGTAAGAAATTAAAAATATTGGTCCATTCTTATTCTGGAAAAGATGCTAAAGATTTGTGTGAAATCTCTGAAGTTTATCCTAAAGAACATATTGATCACATAGTTTAAGTACTGTGCTATAGAAACTCTTAGGGTCCAGCGAAATGAAATTTTGGGAGTCGGTTCGGCTCGGAATCACTCAAAATATCGCGGTATTATTCGGTATCGATATGACCATGAAAAATCAATAGTATATTTGGCATATATATATATATATATATATATATA
>CABFPE010000605.1:158396-180999 GCA_900660155.1 Hofstenia miamia | reverse complement strand
TATATATATATATATATATATCTTTGGGTTAGGCCCACTCAAGCAATGATGAAAGTTTTTGCTAAAACTTATGCTTGTTCCTGAAGTACATGCAAGTAGGAATTTTCTTAAATGAGAAATTCAAATTCTTTCCATACCTAGTATTCAGATAATGAGTCGGTCCATTGGAACAGCAACGACCCTGAAATATTTTTGAAGAAAATCTGGGTGAGTAACTTCCAGGCACACCGTACACAAAGTCAGTCGCACAAAGCAATGTCGAGAAATTAAGTAGAAAAATACCGCGGTATAGGTTTCGGTATCGGTATACCGCCGGGCCTTAGAAGCTCTAAACACAAGCTCTGAAAATGTGACAGAAAATTTAGAAAATTTTCCAAATCATTTAGACTCGTTAATAAATGTTCTTGGAAAATATTTTTTATACCACTATTACTTTAATGGAGATTAATGATTTCAGCCATATTCCTAACTTAAACAATGAGGTACCTAAGAAGCAAAGAAAATTCTAATATATCTATTTGAAATGTTTTCAACTCCTTCCTCGTCAAAAAAGAATCATAAATTGCGAAAGGCTTGGTCGTGATTGAAAAGACCTCTCACCTAAAGGTACAGCCGGGATATGCACTTCAATAAAACGAAGGTTTTATTGTAACAATTACAAAGAAAACGAACCTTTAAATCTAAATTTGAACAACATCTGCAAAAAGTAGTATGACTGAAAAGAGAAATCCACTTTATCAGTGAGTTTGAAAAGATGAAGGTAATCTTCTATGTTACAATATTCGAATGCGTGATTAAGCAAGCTGCCTTAGAAACCAAGCAGCCTAAATTCAACAAACTTGTTATTTACTCTAACAAGAAATCTATTGTGATATATTTTGCATTGTAATACGTACATTTGATGTTTACAATTTTGCATTAATACTGTTTATATTTAAGCGGAGATTTTCATTTAATACTCGGTCATTTCTGAACTTATTTATATTTGATGAATATTGTCCATTAGAATAAAGAAAATTAAAAAATAACATATATGAACGCTAGAAGCTTAACCTTAAACAGCCTGGGGATTTTTTAAATAAAATTTTCATGATCCTTCAGCCCCGCGAATTTTGACTTTTTGTACGCCTCGCCTCAATGGGTTTGGAATGTTTTTGCAGGTACCAAGAAACAGTCAAAGTTCTTTGTTGCTTTTAGGGACTCAAAACCTTCTAAATACATTAACACTAGGTATGGAGAGAATTTAAATCTTTTTCAAAAATTCGAAAAATTGTTAATCTATTCAACATTCTCTGCCACAGCAACAAGCTTTAATAGAAATGTTAAACATTTCATTAATGCATGTTCCCCAATAGACCTACTCATGCTAGGCTGTTTAAGAGTAGGTAGAAATAAACATGACTTTTTAAAGTTATGTAAGGAAATAGGGCATAATTCCGTTTATGCTAGTACTGAAACAGCTAAATGAAATTTTCAATATTCTATCCTTCAATCCTAACAAAAGTCATTTGAAATTTTTGCAAAACACAGAGAAAACAATAATAAAGGGGCGAATTGTTGTTGATAGTGCCAAAAATGTTACAACCTCGCTTTGCGGAGTCCCGAACCAAAAGTGGACGTTAAACAATAGGGTAGATGAAGGTGCTGCCATGTNAAAATTCTAATATATCTATTTGAAATGTTTTCAACTCCTTCCTCGTCAAAAAAGAATCATAAATTGCGAAAGGCTTGGTCGTGATTGAAAAGACCTCTCACCTAAAGGTACAGCCGGGATATGCACTTCAATAAAACGAAGGTTTTATTGTAACAATTACAAAGAAAACGAACCTTTAAATCTAAATTTGAACAACATCTGCAAAAAGTAGTATGACTGAAAAGAGAAATCCACTTTATCACAGTGAGTTTGAAAAGATGAAGGTAATCTTCTATGTTACAATATTCGAATGCGTGATTAAGCAAGCTGCCTTAGAAACCAAGCAGCCTAAATTCAACAAACTTGTTATTTACTCTAACAAGAAATCTATTGTGATATATTTTGCATTGTAATACGTACATTTGATGTTTACAATTTTGCATTAATACTGTTTATATTTAAGCGGAGATTTTCATTTAATACTCGGTCATTTCTGAACTTATTTATATTTGATGAATATTGTCCATTAGAATAAAGAAAATTAAAAAATAACATATATGAACGCTAGAAGCTTAACCTTAAACAGCCTGGGGATTTTTTAAATAAAATTTTCATGATCCTTCAGCCCCGCGAATTTTGACTTTTTGTACGCCTCGCCTCAATGGGTTTGGAATGTTTTTGCAGGTACCAAGAAACAGTCAAAGTTCTTTGTTGCTTTTAGGGACTCAAAACCTTCTAAATACATTAACACTAGGTATGGAGAGAATTTAAATCTTTTTCAAAAATTCGAAAAATTGTTAATCTATTCAACATTCTCTGCCACAGCAACAAGCTTTAATAGAAATGTTAAACATTTCATTAATGCATGTTCCCCAATAGACCTACTCATGCTAGGCTGTTTAAGAGTAGGTAGAAATAAACATGACTTTTTAAAGTTATGTAAGGAAATAGGGCATAATTCCGTTTATGCTAGTACTGAAACAGCTAAATGAAATTTTCAATATTCTATCCTTCAATCCTAACAAAAGTCATTTGAAATTTTTGCAAAACACAGAGAAAACAATAATAAAGGGGCGAATTGTTGTTGATAGTGCCAAAAATGTTACAACCTCGCTTTGCGGAGTCCCGAACCAAAAGTGGACGTTAAACAATAGGGTAGATGAAGGTGCTGCCATGTGTGCTTTGCACATATGGGGGCGGTCGAGTTACCTCAGTTACTAGCCTTGGTTGGCGAAAGCTGCAGAGAGGCGCAACCCTCTCACGAAGCTCGGCCTTCGGCTTCACTCTCTGCTGATCAGACTCAACACAGATCAGCAATCTGCGTGCCAGGGGTCGCCAGAGGTCAAGCATGATTAATCCGGCCTTAGCGGGTACACTTCCAGGGGAGGAGTCACGGACTTGATCTGTTGACACGCACTCTTCAGTCTGTTGACTGGTAGAGTAACCCCGACAACCTCGCCAAGAAGAAATATGATCTCGAGATAGAAAATGAAAAGTTTGATCATTGTGGATAAGAACCTAACATTCCGATTTCTTCTAAACATTAGTTATTGTCCAAAAATCAGTATGCTGATGAGTTTATCGAGTTTAAGAAGTGTGAACCTGAGAATTGCCTTTCTGAACAATTGTCTTTGAATCTTCTACGAGATTATAAAATAGGCTAAAAAAAGCCTTTGAAAAGCTTTATATTGACGATCTATGAAATCTTCGCAATTGAAAAGTTGTAAATACGAACATATTTACAAGGGGCAATACCATTATTGACTTATTGTATCCATAATTTAAATTACGTTTTTTAGTTTCAATTTGTAGTGCCATTATTATGGTAATAAAGCATTTTATTATATATTATATTGATGATCTTGTGACCTTAATTTATTATGTATTTATTTTTCATTCATTCAGCGAACATAACTTGTTCATTTAAATCATAAACATTGCTGGTACACTAAAGCAAAGACTAACTTACTAGGCTCGAAATTATTCAAAATTTCAAACTTCAGAATTCAATCACAAGCTTTCTGAATTATGTTGGGATTACATACTGAAATGACAATGTAAAGGATTTAATGATTATCTCTTTGGGAAACATTAAGAAGACTAGATGTTTGTGCACCGCTTTTCAAACGTAAAGTAAGTTTCAGAAAGAAATTGTTAGAGCAAATATTTGAGACTAGAACCAGTAAAATGTTAAAATGTATTAGGAAGCAGCTATGGAAAAATGTAGGGCAAACTGAATACGTCATGTGTAAAGAACAGCTAAATGTATTTAAAATTTCAAGCAATTACATACTAGTAAAGATAAATGACGATTTTTAAATAAAATGTTTTGAAAACAACAGGCCATATTCCTTGTATAAGATCACCAAATGTTTCTAAATTAACGGAAAACCACGATATAGCTACATATCTAAATGATATTTTGAAAGATTTAGGAAAGAATCTTGGAACTTCAATACCATTTTGTAATAAAGAAGTCTCTTCATATAATTTCACCTTTCGTTATGTCACCTATCAAGAATTTTATATAGCAATTAAAAAACTAGATGTAAACAAATCCATCTTTTCATCAAAAGTTCCGATTGTTATAATCAAGCAACTAAATCATGAATGCATCGAGAATTTGCTAAATATATACAAATTTGCAATCGAAACATCAACATTTCCATGCATTAGATAGAGCGGGTATAATTCCAATTTTCAAGAAAGAAGGTCCTTTAATAGAAGTAGTTATAGACCAATAGTTCTGACAAATCCATTTTCTTAAATTTTTTAAAGTTTCCTATGTAATCAATCCATCGAATTTCTTGATGCTTTTAATATTATTCGCAAGAGCCAATTCGTTCAAACTTGAATAATAATAAGCGCCCATTAGTTGCCTTGCTTGATTAGGACAAAGCATTTGGCAGTTTAGATTTTGAAAATC
Organism: Hofstenia miamia; assembly: GCA_900660155.1. Taxonomy (NCBI): domain Eukaryota; kingdom Metazoa; phylum Xenacoelomorpha; order Acoela; family Hofsteniidae; genus Hofstenia; species Hofstenia miamia. Next base: position 176,440 of record CABFPE010000605.1, on the reverse strand, counting down.
TTTCCAATAAACTTTCTCACTGTGGTTTCAGAATAACAGTTGTAGTCTAATAAAAAGTTGTTTAGCAGAACGGTTGCAACGACTAAGGGTAACAGGTTTATCAACAGAACGGTTGAAACGGGTAAAGGTCAATTGTATATATTCTGCATACAAAAACCCCAAGTCACAATTAATGTCCCATTGCTGTTTACTATATTCAATATATACAAATAGTTTACACCAGTGTTCTATATGTAGCACAATTCATCAATCTGCAGATAGATAACACCTGCATCGTAAACTTCAATGAGAACCCGAACAAATCAATAGCTGAACTGTGTGTGGATACAGAAAAAATCGTTCAATGCTACAATTCACGCAGACTAAATATAAATGTAGCGAAAAAACATTTCATTGCTTTTTGTCCAAAAGAAAAAAAACACTTGCAACTAAATATTTAAATCTAATAGTGTAGAATAAACAAGTAAATCAAACAAATGAAATCAATAAAAACTCAACTATCAAAAATTTATTTATGAGAAAATACGAAAAAATGTCCATGGAAATTAGATACTTGGCTCAATTAAGATATTTCAGCCAGTCTACGGATCTAGTCAGCACTTTGGAAATGAGCTCATAGGCCTTCAACTATGCATGTGAATTTCTTCTTGGCAGTTTATCCCAAAAACAAAAACATTATAGATCGTAGTCATTATTAGGTTATGTGTGCTTGTCCAACATTAATGAAAGTATGCAGTAGTTTCTAGAAAAATTTACAACTCTAAAATAACCATATACATTATTGGGTTTTTCTAAAATGAGAAATATATATATATTGTTATTGTTAAAACAAAAACTTTGGCTATATAAATAATTGCAATTAATAATGTATTGGCAACCCCAGATATCAACTCATTTGCCAGTTGCACCTTAACAATGAAATTCGCTTCTGCTTTAAGGAATATTGGCATTTGTAAGCAAAGATATTGTTTGGTCTGTAGCTCTCTGCTAATAGCAACACTTGATAGCCGATACATCAAAGTATAACCCTTTTAAGCCATTAAGAAATCCATCCTCAGAATCCGCTTGGAAGGATGCTTTTATTTAACTATACTGATTATTATAATTATACATAACTATATTAGCTATGTACCATTTCTGGTCAACCAATATTATTAGTGTGAAATTTAGTATAAACACTTTAACAAGGGAATTTCTTATAAATATGATGGAAAATATTGGATCAAACTTACCTCAGTCCTTATTTCGTAAAATTGACAGAACAAAATAATAATAATTTACTATATGAGGTATATTGCAATGCTAAAATAGTAACGCTTCGAATTTGATGTTAATTAAGAGATATGAAAAATACCAAGCATTTTTTAAGTAACTTAGAAAATCTCAAGCATAAAAGTAGTTCAAGCAAGATGTCGGGTACAATTTCTAAGTATGTATTGAAAATTGTTAATACTATACAATATATGTTCTCTAAATAATTTTAGAAAATAGATTTGGCTCTTAAAATCTTTATATTGTAAAAATAAGTATTTCCTCTTACATCTCACCTGAACAAATTGTATTCGAGAAGATCTTCGTATTTTTTGCAATTCCACAAATTAAATTTATAACCGCTTTAAAAGTTTTTTGAATAAAGTTACGCCATCTATCGAAAAGAATATTTTTCAAAAAGTGGCAACGTCAAATTATTTTATTAAAATTAGTATTATCTTCAATAAATCAAATGAGCATGGAGCTGGGTTAATGATGTTTTGTTTCATTGCTTAAAATAGTGCTGGAATAAGTACAATTGAAGGTTTCATTAATTTCCTCTTCTCAAGTCAGATGGATTTATACTTTGTAGCATGTTTGCTGTCATTGTTGTATTGAAAATTTCATTGACGTAAACGGAAAATTACATGTATGTTGACAATTTATCAGAATAAAACGAAATCTCATCTAAAACAAGTTCAAATTTTGTCATCTACTATAGCAAAAATCTATTTGTTGTATATATATATATATATATATATATATATAGTACATATATTGTCATTCGTGTCTAAAAACAGTTTACTTCACCTGATCTATGAACTAAACAATGTTTCTGATTTTTGAAGCAATTTTGATATTATATAATTGAGATTCTTTGATGTCACTCCCACAATTTTGTAGTAAACAAACCGCTCGCTCCACATTTTCGCACAACCTTGTTAAGAAATTAGGAATTGGGGCGGATCGATCTATGGGCAGGGCAATTCGGGCGGATATGGGGGAAGATTTTTCTAAAGCGGTTTCTAATTTGCCAATTTTAAAGATTGCCGAAGTAATTTTTCTACATCAAAATTCTTGCTTGACAAAACTTTGATTTACTCAGAAATTTGGTAGCACTTTGAAAAATCAACAACAATTCACTTCTAGCTTATTGTGGAAATTTATTCCATTAAATAATACCAACAAGATGTTTTCATTTGCCATTACTCTTGCATAAATAAATATATTGGCTAAAATAATAAAATTTAAGTGTTATTTTGCCATTAATAATGTTTTTAATATCTATAGACATCACGTTTGTTATTAGATGCCTACTGGTGATAGTAGTAGATATGGCATTTTGGAAAAATAATTCTGTATCTTCTAGTCAGTAAGGATCCAAAATATTTGGCGGTGGTGATGTGGCATAGTGCTATGAAAATTGTCATAGGACAATTACGGGACAATACGATATCGCAAGTAGTTTATGGAGCAGAATTTTTTTAGTGGGACAATTTGGGGCGGTAGAACATAAACCATGTGGCAATATGAGTCAAACGTCAACACGTGGAAATGTGGTAGGGAAGTTCACAAAAATCTGCCCCACTTTCATCTCTGGTCTGAACGCTTTCATGTAATGGTGGAAATTTGTGTTAGCAATTATTCCTGTACATGAAAATATAGCCTTTTTTCAAGGAAAAATCTGAATTTTTTACGTAAATTCAAATTCTTTCCATAACTAATGTTCAGATAATAAGGGGACTTAAAGTCCATCTGAACGACAACTAATGTGAACTATTTTGTCTGTTTTAGACAAACCCTCCGAATAGGTTTGAACTCCCGGCACTCCTAAATGGAACAGCGATCGGGTGCTGTTTGGCAACAAAAATTAAATAGGAGACGCTTTTCAATCCTGTTATGGTTTCGAATCATTATTTCTTGTGATATAAGCGTCTAAAAATTTCCTTAGGGACCATAAAACAAATTATAAAACTTCCTAATCTGTTTGAATTTCAAATTTTACTACGCCCTATTTGCAATGACAAGATTTGTGAAATATATTTTGATACAAATAATAGAAATTAAAATATCCAATAATATTCTTCTACTTACTTAAGTTCTAGCCATTGGTAACAAGGGCTTATTTCTGAAAAAATCTGCAGTCCCCAAATGGTTAAGCAATCAGCAAAAACCTTCTTTACCTCAATTGTTGGCATTCTGAAATTTCATAAAGAAGTTTGACTTTGTGCAATGAAACGGATTTGCGAAAAAAAAGAGACTATTATCAATCCTGAGATCTTAAGATTTTATTTAGTTTGTGATATATGAGCGTTTAAAATTGTTTTGAAAAAAACATGACAGAATTTAAAAAATTCCTAGTAGAAATAGGGTAAATCTACATAATATACTAGTAGACTGTGAGGGCTTGCATTTATTAACGTGTAAAATTTATAGAAAATTTGGAATTACGATTTTCTATGTAGATTAATGTATATTTATGATTTATATGTAAGTTTAAATTACTCTATTCTAGCCTACTTTAAACTGCACCACTAATTTAAATCATGTACATATACGTGCTCGAAATTGATATCAAGGATTTAATCTTTTAGAACTTTGCTGGGTGATGTCGCAAGAGCATTTTGATTAAATACTTACCAATGTTTAAATATAAAACCTCCTACTTTTTGAAGTTAAAAGTGCGGCATGTTCTTCAAAAAAAAGATGTTTGAAGTCACTTAATGCATTTAATGTGATCATAGTTGGATAAGGATAGATTGATCATTTTTGTAGGAAATTTTCATTTTCGAATACGTCGTTTTTTTGCTTAGTTCCGCATGTAAAAAAGAAAAAATTACGCTTTTTACTTGTGATAAATATTTTATATTGATGGCTATCAAAATATAAATTGTCAAACTATATGTGCAGATTTATTTGCATAAATAAATACTTTTAGGTAGAAAATCTTTCAGACTTTCACTGTCAACTAAAACATGTACATTTAGATAGCCTGAACACGTATATAATTAAAAACAAATTATTTGGCAGCATCAAAATTTCTCAGTTTAAACTGTCAAAGCACTTAACTTAGGTGTGATTTTCACGGTTGGTGGTAATGACAAGCATTTAAGTGATGTGCCTATTACCTTCACTACATTAAATTTTTATGGGTTTCATTCTCTTAGCCCTATAATGGATAGTTTGGGTCAATTTGATCTGATCAAATAATTCATTGTAACAATGGGGGGGGCAATTGTTGGTCTTATAAACCAATTCGGCTGTTTGTACTTTAGCAACTACAGCTCAATAACTTGCTTGTTTTTGATAATTCAATACACGTGGTTCACTTCACCAATACATATGCTAACAACTACATAACTGACAATAGATATATATTGGAAGGGATTAACATTTGTTTAAATGAAGGAAATATTTGGTACTAATATTTTTGAATTAAATATATTGTTCAACTACCTCACATAAATTAGAATGAGAAACAAAAACATTTGTTATAATTTTTCATAAATCAAGAACACTAGCAAAGTCCAAATGCTAAGTTTTACTCTAACTAAATTCATATGATTAAAATGTTATTCTGTAAAAGATTCTTTTTCTTTACACAAATATATTCCATTGAATTTATTAAGGTAACTCTATTTCCTTTTTTAGCAAAGATTTCTATTTGGATTTACAAGAATTTCAAGACTTAGTATTAACTTCTGAAGTCAATAAAACTGTTTAGGGTACACGGGGAAATTGCGTAATTTAATGTTTATATGATAATTGATTGTTAATAGTGAACCGGATATGCGATCCCCAGCCAAGTCTGATATACAAGGTATGAGAGTTTACAAATTTTTTAAGACATCATCATCATCACAGATTTTAAAACATTACGATCAGCATAGTGTGAAAGTTTTACCAGTGGGTGGCTTGACTCAACCCACGAAAATCCAATTCACTTTGCAAACAACTCTCTGTAGTAGCTTCTTTTTAATGAAACTAACAAATATTTCCTATTACTCAAAACAATTCCAATTATTTTTTATTGCATAATTTGAACATTTTTAAATTGTGATTTTATGAAGCACTTTCTGTTCGTTTAGTTTTATTCCATCATTAATAAAGCATTGGCAATTTTTTTGGATATTATAAAAGCCACCAGCTTAGTTTGGTGTATTGTTGTACTTCACAAAAACATAATAACAACAATAATCCAGAAAATATTGATATCTTATATTGTTCTTACAACTTAAGATTAAGTAATGATATCGGTTTGAATATGGCATAGTCAATGAATAAAAGCAGGATATTTCAAATTTACGTTTCTCCTCAAGCACTAAATTTCAATGGTCAACCTGAAGCAGGGAATTCCAAAACCTCTGGTTGGAGAGTTATGATTCTAGCGGAGCATCATAGAAGGCTAAAACTTTACATATTTACTATTGAATTCAGCTGAAATATTGAAGCATTCAAGTTAGAATTTTATGAAAATGATACACTATTTGATGTCGAGGAATTTTCATAATTTGATAAGAATTAAATTTACTAATTAGCTTATGTTCAAAACTTCATTTCACTGCTAGGTATATTGGACAATTATTGCAATTCCTAAAAAAATAATATTTCCCTTAGCAAAAAGATATCATTCTTTGAGTAAAATCATTCAGATAACAGAGATCAATTTACTGATTAAGTTTCAGTTAATATTATTAAACGTTTTATAAATTTAAACAGTTATTTAACAGGAAAACGTCTCTGTGAATTGCTAATGAATTATTTGGTACTTTGTTGGAGGATGCATGTTTAATCCTCTTTGAATTCACCAGTTATTATTAGCAATGAGACCAGTTCGACTACTTTAGTGTTATTAATTAATATCGCACGAATCAAGCCTCATAAATTGTGTTTGTTATATTTCGAAGAGAAATATTTGGCACCATAACAATAGTGGTCCAAATTAGAAATTTTTCTTTGTTGTTTCTGTTTCGTGTATATTAATGTGCGGGTACATTCCGGTTCTTCAAAAAATTGAAGTTTGTTGTGTATTTCTACAAATACCTGAATTTACTATTATTCTTAGTGTAACATTAACGAAAGCAAAATTATACTTATTAGTTGGCCTATTCCACATTGCGCTCAAATTTATTCAATTACTTAAGCAATACAACGCTAGTAGTGAATCTTAAGCCAAAAAAAGTATCAACAGGTGCGGGATGATCCATTCAAAAAATAGTAACTATGTGGTGTCTTAAAGTAATTTTATTCATTCATTTATAGCTTGACGAACTATGAAAACCTGTTAAGGCGAATGTTGATTAAAGCTCACTTTATCACAACTTAACGATTATTTTCAACATTGGAAAAGTATTTTAATAAAATAAAAATTATTTTATAAATAGTTATTTTCATTTGAATTTCTTAATTTGTTTGAAGCAGTGAATTGTTGATTATTTATTGAAGTTATTTAGCGTCTAACCGCTTAAGCTAAAAATCTAACGTAACTTTTTAAATGTTGTTTTCATTGAAACTAGCATTTAGGGAATATCATTGAAATCGGTGCTACAAACTACCCTAGGAAAACTGTTTACTGCCTTGGCAAAGTTTTCTGTGAAATAAGACCTAAACTTGAATTGATTCAATAAATCAGATTATATATATATATATATATAATTTTTATATAAACTTAAACAAAACACAAAGAAATCCAATATATGAAAATAGCACATGATAGAAAAGAATCTCTTTTTAAATTTTTGGGCTTAGTGTCCCATTTAGACTGATCGTTGCGTGAAATCTCCCATGCCGCAAAGGCTGACTTCGAGCACGGCATGCCTCAAGGGCTTTGTGAAATCTGCTTACATATCAAGAAACAGTTCTTTGTTGCCTCGATGCACTCTAAACCTTATAACTACATGAATTTAAAAATGCAGATTTAAAATGCAGAATATTTATATTTTTTATAAAAAATCCAAATTTTCATAAAATAATCTTCTTAACTACTTAAGCCGCAGCAATACGCTTTAATTGAAATTTTCGACACTGCATTCAAGCATGTCCGCCAATAGACATGGCCATGCTTCACGATTTACAAATTTCCTAATAGGCTTGGAGAAATTTCTTTGAAATGTGGAATTCGGTTTGTCGTTTAAAAGGTCAACCGGCTGCTTAAGGTTAAATGTTTTAATTTCCTGCCTTACATTTATAATACGAAATCATATATTTTCAAATGGCTTAACAAGTATTTACAAAATATGTTTATGATGGATGCATATATATAGATAAAAATATATGATATTATTATGGGCAGCCGTATTTGTAAACTGAAATATATGTCTTCTAATAGAAATCTTTCAGTTTAGAAATATATTCAATTAAAACAGGTGATCTCAAAATGGATCGATTGAATATTGCTGATTTATATCATTTAGAAAAATAGAGTTTTTATAGGTGAAAAACATATAAAAATCTTTAGCTATAATTTCATATTCTAATTAATGTGTTGATATTTAAGTATGAAATCACTAATATAGGTACATATATCTATTTTAGTGTCAAAGAACTAAGAAAATATCTGTTGCAAAAAAATGAAATTCTGCATCGTATTGCAGTGTTTCAACCTAATACAATTAATGATGATTGTTTGGATGAGAAAACTTTGGTGAAGCAAAAATTTGAGGTGATGTTGCTAGTACTTGTGAAATTGCGGTAGAGATAAAAATGAAGCATTTCTTCTCCGTACTGCAAAGGGAAGTCAGATTTCAGCCCAGCGCTTAAGTGGCAGCAGCCAATGGGCTCAATTATTTTTAAATTTCTTTTGATTTGTATTTCATTCGATTTTTTGTCTTTGAAGAAAAATAAAATTTTAAGATCGGACTCAGGACGGTTCCCGGATGAGCATCCAACGAGACGATACTGGCCCGGGAAATAAATTACGGCTCGTTTCCAACTCTGCACCTAGATGATGTTGGGAATATTTTCTTGTTGATAAATAAAATGTTACAACTTATAAATGTATACCTTAAGCTGCTTAATTTTTTTTAAATTCCCGAAATAATAAAATAGGAGTGTCTCGTCTTTCATTTTGATTGTGGCTGTGATATTGAGTCGAACCATTAAGCGCCTTTGGCGTTGCGATCTCTGAATATGCGCATGCGCACAGCATGCCTCAATGGGTTAGGAATCAAGTATTTCAGCTATAGTAATACACCAATAGATGTGACAATATCTTAGGATATCCAAACTTCATAATGGGCTTGGAAATAATTGCTTGAAAATGTGAAAACAGTCTGTTTTTTATAAAAACATAGGCTCCTTAAGGATGATGTTAAGTGTAAGCAGGATATATTTCAGGTTTTTTTCTAGTCGATCAATTATTTAAATAAAAAATTTTTGAAAAAGATTACTGTAATTTTTCACGTTCTCTTAATATACAAATTCTGCAACTTTAATCTTCATTAGAGATTAAGCCTCACTCGAAATTTGGGCTTCGGAAGGGGCCAATTTCGGGTATCAAATTTTCGGGTTGGTTTGGTTTCGCGTATAAATCTTGGTTACTTATGTTAACCATCATTCGAATTGAAAAATTAATGCCAACGAATGGCTGTTTCAGAAAACGACTGATATTAATTATTGCCGTTAAATGTCGGGTAATTCACATAGTCACTCTTTTAATCTACATCTACAAATATGGCTATGTTTAAAACTCAAACATGAAACTGATTAAATATGATGGCATCATAGAAAGCATACTCAAATACCAAGCCAAAATACACAAATTCTTTTCAGAAAAATATTTAATTAAAATCCAGACAATTTCCGACAATATATAATTAATTATTTATCATGGCGTACAGTATACATGTATTATTAAGAAACTAAATTGATTATTAAAATCAAAATATAAATATAATAAGTCCATTTCAAATTTTTCAGCGAATTCAAAATTAGTAATCTTAGTTTATTGACGCCAATGCATAGCTAGTAAACTCCTTAAACAAGTAATTGTGCTTAGTTAGTGAAATACNAATTACGGCTCGTTTCCAACTCTGCACCTAGATGATGTTGGGAATATTTTCTTGTTGATAAATAAAATGTTACAACTTATAAATGTATACCTTAAGCTGCTTAATTTTTTTTAAATTCCCGAAATAATAAAATAGGAGTGTCTCGTCTTTCATTTTGATTGTGGCTGTGATATTGAGTCGAACCATTAAGCGCCTTTGGCGTTGCGATCTCTGAATATGCGCATGCGCACAGCATGCCTCAATGGGTTAGGAATCAAGTATTTCAGCTATAGTAATACACCAATAGATGTGACAATATCTTAGGATATCCAAACTTCATAATGGGCTTGGAAATAATTGCTTGAAAATGTGAAAACAGTCTGTTTTTTATAAAAACATAGGCTCCTTAAGGATGATGTTAAGTGTAAGCAGGATATATTTCAGGTTTTTTTCTAGTCGATCAATTATTTAAATAAAAAATTTTTGAAAAAGATTACTGTAATTTTTCACGTTCTCTTAATATACAAATTCTGCAACTTTAATCTTCATTAGAGATTAAGCCTCACTCGAAATTTGGGCTTCGGAAGGGGCCAATTTCGGGTATCAAATTTTCGGGTTGGTTTGGTTTCGCGTATAAATCTTGGTTACTTATGTTAACCATCATTCGAATTGAAAAATTAATGCCAACGAATGGCTGTTTCAGAAAACGACTGATATTAATTATTGCCGTTAAATGTCGGGTAATTCACATAGTCACTCTTTTAATCTACATCTACAAATATGGCTATGTTTAAAACTCAAACATGAAACTGATTAAATATGATGGCATCATAGAAAGCATACTCAAATACCAAGCCAAAATACACAAATTCTTTTCAGAAAAATATTTAATTAAAATCCAGACAATTTCCGACAATATATAATTAATTATTTATCATGGCGTACAGTATACATGTATTATTAAGAAACTAAATTGATTAAAATCAAAATAGAAATATAATAATTCCATTTCAAATTTTTCAGCGAATTCAAAATTAGTAATCTTAGTTTATTGACGCCAATGCATAGCTAGTAAACTCCTTAAACAAGTAATTGTGCTTAGCTAGTGAAATACCAGCATCAGTGTTTTAATTAGTTTCGTGCGCCATCTTTCGGAGTATTATTGCTTTCATAGTGATGTGCATTTTTTGATTTGCTAAACTGTGGGTTATACTGTACAATGGCTACAAGTCCATCACAGATAACAATGCNTTCATTTTGATTGTGGCTGTGATATTGAGTCGAACCATTAAGCGCCTTTGGCGTTGCGATCTCTGAATATGCGCATGCGCACAGCATGCCTCAATGGGTTAGGAATCAAGTATTTCAGCTATAGTAATACACCAATAGATGTGACAATATCTTAGGATATCCAAACTTCATAATGGGCTTGGAAATAATTGCTTGAAAATGTGAAAACAGTCTGTTTTTTATAAAAACATAGGCTCCTTAAGGATGATGTTAAGTGTAAGCAGGATATATTTCAGGTTTTTTTCTAGTCGATCAATTATTTAAATAAAAAATTTTTGAAAAAGATTACTGTAATTTTTCACGTTCTCTTAATATACAAATTCTGCAACTTTAATCTTCATTAGAGATTAAGCCTCACTCGAAATTTGGGCTTCGGAAGGGGCCAATTTCGGGTATCAAATTTTCGGGTTGGTTTGGTTTCGCGTATAAATCTTGGTTACTTATGTTAACCATCATTCGAATTGAAAAATTAATGCCAACGAATGGCTGTTTCAGAAAACGACTGATATTAATTATTGCCGTTAAATGTCGGGTAATTCACATAGTCACTCTTTTAATCTACATCTACAAATATGGCTATGTTTAAAACTCAAACATGAAACTGATTAAATATGATGGCATCATAGAAAGCATACTCAAATACCAAGCCAAAATACACAAATTCTTTTCAGAAAAATATTTAATTAAAATCCAGACAATTTCCGACAATATATAATTAATTATTTATCATGGCGTACAGTATACATGTATTATTAAGAAACTAAATTGATTATTAAAATCAAAATATAAATATAATAAGTCCATTTCAAATTTTTCAGCGAATTCAAAATTAGTAATCTTAGTTTATTGACGCCAATGCATAGCTAGTAAACTCCTTAAACAAGTAATTGTGCTTAGTTAGTGAAATACCAGCATCAGTGTTTTAATTAGTTTCGTGCGCCATCTTTCGGAGTATTATTGCTTTCATAGTGATGTGCATTTTTTGATTTGCTAAACTGTGGGTTATACTGTACAATGGCTACAAGTCCATCACAGATAACAATGCATTACGAGCCTCTCCACAAACAAGATCAGAGTGTTGGTGCACAGGGCCTAAAATCAAACATGAAACAGTATGACAAGACGTTACCTCCAGAAGACCAACAAATTGCTCTTTCCGAACGAGAGAGAAATCATGCCATCAGTAAAGAAATATGCGAGTTTAACAATCGGAAAAAAATAATTATTACAAATTTACCTGGAGATTTTGACTGTGATAAAAAGGTAATTGACTTTGTTTTGATTAAAGTTTTATTTAGTGGCAAATTTGCAAAATGGTTTTTTCATTTCATTTTTTTAAATGTTATAATTTTTTAATTTCAAAATATTTTCTTCAAATAAATTTCGTAATCTAAAAAATGTAACTAAGTAAAATGTTAAACGAGTGGCTTAATTAAGAAATGTCTATGTAAAATTTATTAATTGACAGAACTTTTCTTTGATTTCTGGTTTTTCTTAGCTCGTTTAGGGCTATATTATTTTCAATGTTAATCACTTACGATGTTTATAGATTTGATCATGTAAAAGTCTGGTTTCCTGTTAAATAAAATCAGTATACGCACTGTGCTATCGTTTAAAAATGTTTGCATGTGTTCAATCACGTTTGAATGTGTTAGTTTGTCAGCTAGTTCATTATTTGCTTTTGAAATTCTACGTGTGGTAACATAATCTTTGCCAACGTGCTTAGTAATTTGAAGCAATTAACCACGTGTGTTTTAACACTCGGCGTAGGTTAATTATACTGTACAACTTGATGTATTACATAATCACACAGCATTATAATTTTAGAACCTTTTCAATTTTTTCCATGTTATAAACATTTTATTACATAATTTTGTTTTAATAACTAGTTTTTTAATTATCAGTTGCATGCAAACATTTATTTGATGAAAAATGACGTTGTTTATAACACAGTTTTAGCTAATTTCTAACAATTCCATTTTTACTTTTAATCTATCACATATATTCCATTTGCCAATAATGAAAAACTCATTCTATATATATATATATATATATATATCCCCAAACAGGTTATTGCATTTTTAAAAATACAAAATCATTTTCAAACAATTTTCTGCAAGCCTATTAAAAATTTGGAATATGAACATTGTGTAATAATTTGCTGAAAATTTGTAATTCAGTTACCTGTGTTTGAAGTACATGAAAATATTTTTTATTTAAGCCGTCTTAAGGCCAATGGAAGCAATAACTCACCTCAACTATTTTGTTTTTTGTACAAAATGCCTGTTGCTTATGGATATATATATATATATATATATATATATATATATATATATATATATATATATATATATATACATATATATATACATACATTTTATATCCTAATCTAATTAAAATATACTAATTTTATTTTATATGATTATTGATATTGTCAAATTTTATTAAAACTGAAAGTATTGCATTTTACCAAATTATATATTTCCTCTTTACAATAATGACAATGAATCATATAAGCAATTAGAGATAGACGGGAAAGGATTTTTGCTATTTCCCGTACCCGGGTTATCCGCAGATATTTTTCCCGTTCCCGGGTTTTCCCGTTCATTCTTATAAGCAATTACTATAAATTCATAAAAGTTTACCATAATTTATTTAACTACATCTATAAAGACCAGCACCATAATTCAGTTTTTTTGGAATTTCTTCTAAATTTGATGTTATAATGTTTAAAATTAAAGGTTCAATATATTTTATTTCAATTTTGAAGATTCTGCTGAGTTTATTTATGTACAATTCTGGCTGAGGAAGAGCTTAGTCAAACAGTTTTCCTTCATAATCGTCCATAATTAACTAACGACAGATGACCTGTTTCCAAGGCGATATCTGTGTCACTTTGTACAGTAACATTAATTATGATAATAAATTTACATATTTTTTAAAGGTAAGCAAATTGCAAGACCACATTACACAATTTCGCGTTTTCACTTCAGCCTGGAATTTTTCATACAAATTTGTTTTGTTTTTCAAATATTTAGTTTCAACTTGTTATCTTAAGGTAAAAGTGCAAACATTGGTAATCTTCTATCAAACAAGCAAACTGCGTTATCAATTTATTGATAACCTGTCTAAAGTGTCGAAATATTTAAAAAAATTCTTTCATGCAACCAAGTTCATTAATTATGGAATAATCTTTGCTTCTAACGTAATTTTAATAACAATATTGCACCTTATATCAACAATGTCTTACATTATTGCATGAAATATTTACAGAATTTAGTATTAATGTTAACGATATTTTTAGTTAGTCTAGTATCTTGCAAATTAGGGACAGGATTTTCTTACGGATGGGCATCTCATTTGTGATAAATTTCACTTACCAATAACAGACCGTAGTCCCAAAAACTGAAAATCTTTAAAAATAGACCGTTCAATGCACTCTAGTTTTTATTTTTGATTTTTTTAAATTATTTTTGGTTTAAGTGAAAACTAGTAATGTCGAAGCCTGAGGAGGGCATTCACCTCTGCCTCTCCTATACGTCACTTTTGCAAATGTTTGATGCATATCTTAAATTTTGGATAAACTGTTTTTTCAAGGGATTTAAAAAATTGTAACTTTAAGTTTATGGGTAAATGTCAATCATAGTAAACGTATTGAAAATTACGATATGGAGTATCATTCAAGATTGCAAAAATTACCCACTCAATTAAGTATTTGGCATAAATTTACTTTTCGTCCGAAATAATGTTAGAGGCTAATAAACTGCTATAACATTTCCACTGTTTAAAGTCAGTCATGAAATTTATTAATTTCTGAGAATATAATCTTTGAAATTGACTGTCAGATATAAAGTACGTTGATACTTTCCCACTTCGATTCCCAACATGTCAATTTTGCCAAATAAATGATTTCAATTTGAATCAATGAATACACTTTGTTAGCGTTTGACTTTGTTCTCAAGTCTTTATCTACTTTTGTAATTTAGCAATTTTCAACATTAAAGTAATTCCATTGATTCTGTTTTACGTTTTGATGTAGACGGTGTGCATTGCAGCACACCGGGCTATTTCATTCGGACAATGTTCTTGACATTTTTTCTGCTACACGTTCTACATAAACTTTCTATTAAAACTCAGCGACTGTATCGATAAAACCAGCTGTAATTACGCACATTTTCTAAAATTTCTTCTTATAATTTTGTAATAATTGATGACATTTTATGTCTTTAAATCGCCTTTTCACAGTCACGTGCACACTGTAATTAACAGAAATATGAATTCAGTTTCCTTAACGTTATCGTTTTCTTCAAATGTTAAAGCGAATTTGTTACAATAAATCCTACTCTAACTTTGAAATAATTTCTTCGAAAATAGAATCAATTTTTAGTCAATATTTGTGGGGAAAATATTTCACAATTTTGAATAAAATTAACAAATCTATGTATGAAACTAAATTTGATACATCGGTTGTAGAAGATATCAACTGGATATACAAAATAAACATTGATTCTACAGATATTAATATATATATAAATATATATATTTAATGAAACACCATAGCTTTGGCATGTATCACCTAACAGTTAATCAAAGGTACTTCCTGAGTTTTAAAGGATTTTCAGTTTTGACAGAATGTCATTTAAATTTTCTTATGTTAAATTTCCCAATTTAATAACAATTGAAACTTTTAAATGAATTAATAGTTAATAGAAATTTGTAATTTTCAAAATATTTTTACAAATGCTTTTAGGACAGTGCACTCCTGAGGGGGTATCATGTTACACAAATCCAAGTGGAAAGGAACAGTGCAGACAATTCTTCCACAGGTGCGTAAATTCTTCTTTTGTATTTCTGCTTCGTTGGGAAAAGAGTTAAAAGCCTTGTCTACTTTTTTTGTAATTAAGGTTACTACATTGAAATATCTCACTAACTTGAGTGACTATGCACTCGGTGATGATTGATTTCTCAAATTCATGCCCTGCACAAAGTGAGCTAACAAAATTTATAAAGATTGATTTCCTGTCCCGTATTGATTTATTCCAAAAATCATTAAATGCAGCGTGAAATTGTTTTAATATCCTGTTATTAGCATATCTGCATACTAATTCAAATATTCTTGCACCCAGACGAAATCTCTGCCTACAAATAATTATCAATTCAATATTTGGAAGCTTCAGTGATTTCTGAGGATTTTGGCAGCTCCTGAAATTCATTCTAAGCATAGTAGAAGATAATTGTCGTACTTTTCAAGAATGTGTATTCATTGAGATGTCCCAATGAATCAAGATATTAAATTAGATCTCACTCAGCATTTGTATGAATCTGTTGTTTATAATTGTTTGGAAGTTTATATGCAGATGTATAGATTTTTCTTTATTGCTGCACTAGGGATTAATATTGTTGTCCTAGTGCAGAAACCCTTAAGAATGTTAGATTGATAGTGAGGTAGCTTGGTAATTACAAGTTTTAGCAAGATTACCTTTGTGAATAATAAAAGTTCACATCCATTTAATGAAGTGTGTAAAGGTATTTATTAAACAATATACCGATTTTGACTCCATATTTTTTAGCTACAGTCACTGTGGGAAATGGGGAAGAAGCTCGCAAAGCAATTGACCAAATTAACGGCTGTTTGTACCGATCTCGAAATCTTATGTCAAAGCTCGCCCCTATCGATTCAATGTTGTGCCTTACCAATTTGCCTCTAACATATAAACAAGAAGAAGTTCGGAAGCTCGCTGAGCAACATGGTGCAGTAGACAGAGCTTTTTTAGTTGTAAGCGATGAAAGCGGTTTGTCAAAGGGCTACGCTTTTGTAGAATATGCCAATAAGGACACAGCTAGAAAAGCAAAGACTTTGCTAAACGGGCATCGAATACAGAGTCATACACTAACATGCGACTGGGCAGACGAGCAGCATAGTAGGTGGGAAAAACTGCATTCAACATGTTTACTAGCAGAACTATCGCAGGATTTCACTGATCAGACCAAATTCAGAAGTTTATTTAATAAAATTGCTGAACCCAGATATATTCAGGTATTATCTTTGATATAGTTGAAAGTTGTTATTCTTGTACATCATTGCTCCACCAACAAAACTAATTTATTACTAAATAGTTGTTCAGTTCCACTTGATGATTTTTTGTTTTTTTAGGCTTAATGTAATAAATTGCTCTTGGACATATTGATTTGAAAGGGCCAATTATAACTAGATGTTAACATGCATTGTAGAGTCCCTATTACATTTAATAAAACAGAACTATTTAGGGGAACCTCATTTTAATTACACACAAATATTATAGAAATTTATTATGAATTTATAACCGAAGAAAATTATGGAACTAACAAGTAAGAACAGAGAAATTCGACAAAGATATATATTTTCAATGCTGAGATTAAATACCACAACAATGTAAATCATAACAATGCTTAAAAAGCGTGTTTTAATTTAATGTTTTTTAACACTAACATATAAAAGCCAACTAAAACTCTCATGTTTAATTTCACTGAAAAATGAAAACTAATTAAAGTTATGCGAACAACTGATATGCAGAAAAAAGCAAAATTTGTATTTTTCTAGAAATTCAGTTATAACAATTAGAAATTTGCTTTATGTAACTTCAGTTCGTTGTATCTGCATGTGCAATTTTCTACATTAAAATATGTTATATTATTATATATATATATATATATATAAAAAAATATATATATGTAATTATTAATAAATAAATATATATAACATATACATATATGTATAAATAGGGATGTTTAATATTGTATTGCAATAGTACTTGTTTTAAGTGACATTCAATAATTGCAACGAAGGACAAAATACAAATATTGTAATTGCAGAACAATTATTGTATTAATCAAAATGAGATGGACAAAAGTTTAACTTAAGGTAATGCGCTAGAGGTATGATTAATTTTAGACAGTAGTGTCCTTAGCACCCCACAGAAATCCATTTAAATTTTGAGATATATCACTATCCCAATTGCGAAAAAGCACTTTACTAAAACGCATTATTTGAAATGGGTACAAAATGCAGTGGAAGTCTTCCTTCTTTTCTTTAATACGGCATTTANAGAACAATTATTGTATTAATCAAAATGAGATGGACAAAAGTTTAACTTAAGGTAATGCGCTAGAGGTATGATTAAAATAAGACAGTAGTGTCCTTAGCACCCCACAGAAATCCATTTAAATTTTGAGATATATCACTATCCCAATTGCGAAAAAGCAACCACTTGCACTTTGCTAAAACGCATTATTTGAAGTGGGTACAAAATGCAGTGGAAGTCTTCTTTCTTTTCTTTAATACGGCATCTACAAAAATCCTGAACTGCAATTACCTTTTTCGAGAACTTCTCTGTTTTGAGCTTCTGATCGTTGTTCTTCAGATCGATATTTAGCTACACTGTTTTTTCTAAGAACCAGTAAATTTTTGCTGATATTCTTATTTTTTCTAAGCTAAAAAACAAGTTTTGGCTATTTACTTTACTATTTAGAGGATTT